>ML797906.1:69033-110088 GCA_009831015.1 Picea engelmannii
CCAAGACTTCTCATGTTTGCTCCTCGTTAGATGCAAACTTTCCACCACTCTAGGATCTACATAACTATGGCTAGCCCTGAATCAATTAAAATAACAAGGGGTCGGTTGTTAATCGTACCTTCCACTTCAATAATGTGCGATTGAAATTCTGCTTGCTTGTTGTCCAGGGCTGTGTAGATCCTTGGCATTCTGCTGCCCAAATCCTCCACTGTTTCAGCTTGCTGAACAGTATGTACAGTTCTTGCCTTACCATTTTTATGGGGACAATCTCGGTACTTGTGGTTTCCTTGACAGCCCCAACACTGAATGGGCGTCAATCTCTGTCTTGGTGTTTCCTCTTCAATCCTTCTCAGCTCTCTAAACGATGGCTGTCCCTGACAACTGTTTCGGAAAAAGGAAGACTTGTCTCCCTTCTGCCTCTATTCTTTCGTAAACCTCTTCTGGTCATCCCAAGCCTTCCGAAAGGTAGGCTTTTCTCTTTGATGTTCGTATAAGCATTTCACCCTTCTTATTGTTTCTTCCATAGTCTTAGGATCATCATATTGAATCTTGTCACCAATGGAAGGTGGCAGTCCACTCAGATACCTCTGAATCTTGACAGCCTCGTCTTTGATGAATGGAACATACTTCATTAGTTCCAGAAAACTTTGTTCATACTCATCAATGGTCACACTGCCCAACTTGAGTTCAAAGAACTCCTTCATCTTTCTGTCATAGTATCTTTTAGTCAGGTATTTCTTCTCGAAATACCTCTTAAATTCCTTCCAAGTGACCTCTTTCTCTCTGATGTGCTGCACCTGCACAAACTGATCCCACCACATGGATGCTTTTCCTTTCAGTTGGTACATTGCAATTCTTCCTTCTGCCTGGGCAGAATAATTCTGCAATTGGAAGTATTTCTTCATGCCAAGCAACCATGTCTCGGCATCTTCCTCCTTCTTATGTTCTCCATCGAATGTTGGAGGCTTAATATTGTTCATCTCTCCTTTCAATTCCTCCTTTCCAGATTTCTGATGTTTTCTGGTAGGGGATGGGCTTGAACTACTGTCTGTCTTACTATCAGAATGCCTTTGGGAGCGACTAAGATGTCGGCTACCACTCCTCGACCTACTTCTTCTCCCATTGGTTCTGCGACTCTCCGTCGTACTTGAGTCTCTCCCTTTCTCGAGTTTCTTCTCTATTCTTTCCAGACTCTTCAAAAATTTTAAGTTTAATGCACCCTGTCGGTCCCTGACTTTCATAAGTTTTCGGCTATCATCTCGGTGAGCCTTGGCCTCTCTTTGCAACCCTTCAAGGATTTTCATTATGTGTCCTTCCTTATCCTTTTATTTTCCATGCCCGTTGGAGTTCGATCCTTCGACTCCCAGGTTAAAATCCTTTCCTTCCTATTCGTCTTCTATTTCAGGGGTAATCTACACTCTTCCCCACTCCATACTCGACGTTGGTTAACTGGAGTACTGACCTCCATTGAACTCTGCACACACACTGTGAAATTAAATTCGAAGTTTTTCAGGCCATCAAAACTTCACGAACAATCTTCAACATTTATAACTAATACCAACAAGAACAAAAGACATTTCGATTCCAAATGATTTTTCTAAGCTTCTCGTTCGGCTCTGCAATTTTCATGTTTTTGAAGCTTTTTTTTTTTTTTTGACACTTCGGGATTTCAGAACTTCAGGTTTCGGGGTTTCGGTACTGGGGAAATCCCATTTAACTCTCCAGGCTAGACTCGTGGTTCACACGACCTCCCCTTATATGACCACAGTCATACCTCCTATCGGAGTTTCAAACTTCCCAATGTCCAAATGCACATGTCCTTAGGATTCGCGATTCTCTGAATCCCGACGCATCCTTCACACGTTAGCCCTCCTGGCTTAGCTCCTGGTCCACGTGACCTCTACCCTGTGACCGTAGTCAAACCTCTCGTCGGGGTTTCGGGGTTCGGAGTTTCACAATGCATGGACTTCTTGTCCCCGTGATTCCCGATTCTCCGAATCCCGACTGGCTGATAGCTGGCTCCCACTTATAGGGGTTCGCGGTTCGTGATTCCTAAATACATAAACACTTTGTAACCAGGATCCCCAATATCCCAATGATCCAAACACCAATCAACAACCTCCTGTTGGTCCTTTCCCGATGGCGCCGATTGTTGCCACGCGTCCTCCTCAAGATGGACGGTTCTGACCGTTCCCGAGACTTTTACCATGAAAATTCCCGACCTCCTTCGTGACTCCGATATTGTGATTCCCGATTTTCCGAAATGGAAAATCTCACGACACGTGTCCTCCGTTTTTCGGACGGTCTAGATCTATTTCGGAACTTTCGCCCCTAGTCTCTAAGGTTTAACCTTCGGACATCTCCCGACAGATCCTATGGCTGACAGGTTTTTCGGCCGAGATCTGACGGCTCAGACGGTACCTAACCAATTCAGAATTTTGCATATCGCGATTTCCGCATTCCTATGTATTTCAAAAAGGAATTTTAATTCCTACGCACATTTTTCCAGATCCGACGATCACGAGGGCTCGCCTTCCCTCCCGAATAGATCCTAAGGTTCTAACACCATTGGTGTAGAGACCTGTCTCCCCGTGGCCTCATACCACACTGGCTGCGGTTTCATAACGCCGCTATACCTCCTGAGCTTTAAAACTCGTCAAGTAACTCCTTGACATTTTGGGAGCAAACCAGGGTACGAAATTGGCCTTCCAGACCCAATTTCCCCTCGCATTCTCAGTCCAAAGACCACTCCACTGGCCCATCTAGGCTCAGTGTCGTAACTTTGGCTTTGATACCAATTTGTAACACCCCTTTTCGTTCAAACTACCCGGGGTTACTATAAGACTACTTGATAGATAACCCAGAATAACTGTAGCGCACCTGGGCTACTGTGTAGGTGTTACTACGCAGAATAACACATTCTCATTCATAGTTAATCACGTGCATTTAAGCAATGAAATACATTTAAGCTCAGAGTAAGCATAAGAGTCATTTTAACATAAATAATCCATGGAAAATACATTAATCCAAATGCACAGCAGAATGCATGATCGTTATAATACACAGAGATACAAAACATATTGATAAAATGTGATAAAACATAGTTAAACACTTATCTTGTAACAATGGTGGGATCCACCAACCAAGTGTAGGCCTTCCACGAACCACCCAGCCTTAGACCACACTGCTCATCAGCTCAGCAGTGGATCACCCCCGAGCTGGGACTAAGCTCCACCCCCAAGGCAAGGAATCCTAGCTAGGCTGAGGTTACAGGGAAAACAACACTTAGAATCTGGAAGGATTCTTCCCAGGATGCCATCTTACGCCCACTACTACCAGACTCTCATTCCCCACATGCCTGTTCCACCCGGGAGTATACACCTTCACTAGAACAGTCCATCGGTGCTAACCTCCCTCATTGGGTCTCGGCAACAGGCCGGATCAGGAAGTCTCAGAGCCTAAAGCTGGTGCTGGACACTCTCTGGAAGAAACCTCTTCCCAACAACATCCACCTCCCTCACCTAGAGAGAGGTCGCACACAGGCTCAATCACCACCTGCACTGGGCAACAATTCACGTGCAATCCATCTCTGCATGATCACCACAGTCAACTGGGAATACAGACTCAGACATCTCGGAACAAGCTCCCCAATGGCAGCCAGGTCTTATGGTGTTAATTTTCAAAAATTCCTGAGAAGCAATTTCCGTCGGGAATTACAGACTCTCCCCCTCCCCCCGGATAGACTCACCCTCTTGTTGTGAGGTATGCATGACAGACAATCCACGCAAGGGTCAACGCAGGTTTGGACTGTTCAAACAGGGGATGTACCGGCCATCCCGGAACCAACACAGATACACGTCTTTCGGTTCAGAGGATGTAAGAGGGTTTCTCTGCAGGAGTCAGACCCGTTCCCTTCTGGCAGTCCGTGAGTTGAATGGAGGAGGAACCCCCAACACAGCCCATCTCGGTCTTTTATTGCATGAGCCAGGGTTGACACTTGTCACCCATGCGACTGCATGCGTTCCTTCAACGTGCGTGCCTCCCACCATTTGGAAAATCACATGTCCTTCCAAAAAGGTCTTAGGTTAAAAAATATAATGCACATATCTTTTGGAATAATATTAAAATATTATTCCCAAGGCTTAAGCCCCCATAGGCTCAACACTTAGCCCCTTTTCCACCTTGAGCCCCTAATTCCTTGCCCACTCTGTGGATGCTTAGTCCCCCTTCACTCATTCATCGTGGTCGGTCTGCACATGGCGGTGTTTATATTTATTAATTGTTTTGCATGATTACATATACAACAATAGGCTCCTGGCCTTCAACACTTAGGCTCCCTGGCCTAACAAACACATAAGCATCCAGCTTGTAAGAACTTGGCTCACCAGCCTATAAAGCATAATTACAACTCCTTTCAAAACATGGTTTACAACGGGGCTCGGCCTTGGGGACACTACAGATGTTAAGGAGTAGATTATGAGTTCTCACTTCAGATTGTAATCACTTTTTCCTTATTAATAAAATTACGTGTCCGAGGAGACTTTGCTAACATGGTATCAGAGCCATGGTGAAAATTGTGATGGAAGAGAATTGTTGATGGATCGAGGAAGCAAGGAAGATTTCTTGACATCAACACAGATCTCTTCAAACTCAAGGGCAACGATACTGAGGTAATATGTTCTTGTTTTAAAATAAGGAAAATTGTGATTGTGATTGCAACAATCAATTTTTTCATTAATTGATTCATCTTTTTGAGTTGTAAACTTGTAGATCTGCAAATTTCAAGTTTGTATATTTGATTAATTGTATCTTTCTTTCCTATAAATCTTAGATATCAGGGCAAATAAAAGTGTATACTTGCATTTTTCTTCTTTAGATCTCATAGATCCATTGTTATTTTATTAAAAAGGGCTCATTGTAAACATTGCTTTAGATCATTTTATAAATCTGGCAATTTAAATTCAGAGCTGTAGATTCTATATTTTTATATTTTTTCAGATTTGGTCTATATTGAGGACTACATCAAGGTCTGTATCAAGGACTATATCAATTTCCATTTCAAGGACCGTATCAAGGACTAGATAGTGAATCACATCTGAATTTAGCAGAAAGTCATCAGATTGAATCTCTGGCATCAGATCAGTGAAAAGGAAGAATTTGAATCTCTAGATCGGATCTTGTACCTCTGGAGAATAAATTCCTCTAAATATCTCGCACACAAAGAGCTAATCCACTCAACTCTTTCCATGATTTATCTCTACTGCATCGCCATCGCCATTTGTTGTTTCATTGCATTGCCAACGCAAGCACAAATCTGAGGCAATAATCATTTTTCAGATCTGAGGCGATTTTCTTTGTGCCCATAACCTTTTTTAGATATGAGGCGAATGTAGATATGAGACATTAAACGAAATTTCATGAATTTCACGAATTTCTCTGGCATATTCGTGATATGCAAATACGATGAAAATAATCGCAGAAATTCCAGTGCTCAGTTATTAAAGTGTTGCACCTACCCAACACATCCACTTGCGATCTGGATCAGATCTAGTAACTTGACCTTCAAAGAAATAATAGAAATCCCCCGGGAGTAAGAGAAATGAAATCTGAAATGTGGCCAAGATTCAACGCAGGAGGATATGGTATTTTTGATCTTGCATTTTCGATCTGGTATCCTGCAAATTCGATCTGGTATCTGGTACAAATATATTTTCAACACATGGTTGAAAATTTCCCCCTGTTGGACATCTTTGTTGTTGTGGACAAGGAATTTCTGAAGAAATATGATCTCCTTTGCTAGAAGAGGCCACGAATAAGAAAAGTGTGATCTTCTCCCAACAGATCTGAGCTACATCGCAATCTGAGGTTCTTTCATTGCTTCGTATCCTCGTTTTTTGAAGATCATTCAGTGCGATTTTGGTGGACAATTCTTTAACTGATATTAAATTATCAAAATTGTTTCATAAAATATTTGTTCATATTAAGGTCTGTATTGGGATCTGGATTGAGGACCATATTGAGGACCGGATTGAAGTCTATATTGAGGACCGTATTGAGGACCGAATTGAAGTCCAGATTGAGGACCATATTGAGGACCGGATTTATGTCTAGATTAAAGAGTTTTGTTTTTTTCATTTTTAGACATTTGACTTGTAATATTTTAAGTCATTGATGACTCTAGTTCAAGGGGGGCACATTTTATTACTTGTAAAAGACTATCTATCTTGTAAAAAGGGTCATACTTTGAAAGATTTGATTATAGTCTTGAACGCTCATAAGTTGAGAAGAGTCCAGTAAAATAATCTCTCAAACTCCATTTCCAAGGAGACTTTTAAAGGGTCAAGGCAAAGCCCTTAAAAGTACTATTTTTTGCGTGAATTGTGTACTCTTTATTTTTGGAGCCTTGTGTATGTTTTTTGGAGTTTTGTTCAAATATTGCAAAAAACATCATGTCTAAACTAATCAATCTATTCACAGAATCATATAACTTAGATGGACCTAATAATTACAAAACTTGGAGTCGACACATGCATAGCACTTTGAAATATAATGAATTATGGCATGATATCTGTGATGGCAATACTACTCCAACTAAGGAAACCGATGCTACTTCTTTAGCAAAATGGAATTTGAAATATGAAAAATCACTTTCTTTGCTACCTTCTTCTGTAACTAAACACATGTTTGTTCATATTGAGAATTCCAAGATGCATGGTCTGCTTGGAATCTGTTAAAGAAGATTTTTGATATTCCTGTTGCATCTCATAGAGTTGATCTACAAATGAAATTGCTTAAACAAAGATTAGCAGACAATGGTGATGTATTAGAATACATTTCAAGGATTAAGAACATTCATCAAGAAATTATCAAAGGTGGATTTCCTAAACTTGAAGATACTTTTCTAGTCTCCATTGTAATAAATGGCTTGCCTCCATCTTATAAGCATTTTCTTGAGACTTTGAAAATAACTGATAAGTTATCAACTGTGACTTTTGATTCACTTAGTGAATTACTGGCTCAACATAGTAAATATTTTGGAAAACAAAAACAATCAGGAGAAGATCTTCTTTTCACTAAAGCTTAAAGTTCTAAAGAAAGAGGAAAATCAAATTTTGGAAATTTTCAGAATCAGTCTTCTAATCGAGGTCATGGCAGAGGTAGTGGTCAAGGTAGAGGTCGTAGTAATTTTAATCAACAAAATTTTCAAAGTAATCCTCCCAATAATAATTCACAGTCAGGAGGATGCATAAATTTCACTCAAGTAAGATGTAAAAGATGTTCAAAGATGGGTCATTATGCATCAAATTGTCTTACAAGCAATGATCAATTGCCAAAGTTTAAGCACACATCTAATTCAAATTCTCAACAATAAGCTCAATATGTAGAACATCAAGATTACCAAGATGATCAATATGAATATGTTTTTTCAGCAGTTCAACATGTTGATTCATTTGAAAATGATTGGATATTGGACACAAGGTATACTCATCATATGACTTATCGCAAAGACTATTTTTGGAATTATAAAGATGTTCAACTAAATACCATATATTTAGTTGATGATACAACTCATATACCTCAAGGAAAAGGTTCAGTGAAAGTTTTTCTCCCTGGAATTGGTGAAAAATGGATTTCAAATGTTTGGTATGTACCATCTTTTAAGAAAAAAAAATTATCCTTAGTCACAATCAATCAAGCTAGACATCAAATTTTCACGCAAGATGGTTTGGTAAAGATTAAGTCAGAGAAGGATAACTTGAAAACAATAATGACTAGATATGAATATGGGAATTTAGTAAGAATGAATGGGAAAGTCATCCAAAGAAAGCAAGAGGTTGCAACAATAATGAATTCTGAAATATATTCATTCAGATTATGGCATTTTCGATTTGGTCACTTAAACTTTGAAAGTCTCTTGAAACTTAAGTCCCAAGATTTGGTAAAGGGTTTGCCAACTTTCAAGAAGAAAATTCCAAGTGTGAAGCTTGTATTTTAGGCAAGCGAAGGCGAGAAGCTTTTCCAACTAGCTCATGGTGAGCAACAAAGTATTTGGAGTTGATTCACAGTGATATATGTGGTCCAATGGAATCTTCTTTTGGTGGATGTTGATACTTTATTTTGTTTATTGATGACCACACTAGAATGACATGGGTGTACTTTTTAAAGGAAAAGTCTGAAGCTTTTGAAAATTTTGTAAATTTTCAACACATGATTGAAAATGAAACTAGAGAAAAGATTGTTTATTTAAGAACTGACAATGGAGGTGAATTCACTTCAATTGAATTCAATGATTATTGTCGAAACAAAAGAATTAAGAGACAACTGAAAAAGTCTTATACTCCACAACAAAATGGAGTTACTGAAAGGATGAACATAACTCTCATGGGCATGGCAACATCTATGATGCAGTTTAAAGGGTTGAGCACAAAATATTGGGTTGAAGCAGTGCATACTGTAGTTTATCTCATAAATCGATCACCTACATCAGCTTTAGATGGACAAACACCTTATGAATCTTGGTATGGTTTTAAACCCAAAGTAAAGCATCTTAGGGTTTTTGGCTCAACATACATGTTATGCTTTAGTTCCTAAGGAAAAGAGGACTAAATTAGAAAATTGAAGTATGAAGCGTATCTTCATTGGATACTCTGGTGAAAAGAAAGGGTATAGATTACTTTCAGATGGAAAATTCATTGTCGGTAGAGATGTCATTTTTTATGAAACTAAAAGTAATAATTTAGATTAGATTAATCATCTCCTTAGTCGTTTAGAGAAGAAAAACACTAAGGGTAAAGGTAAGTTGAACAAGTCAAAGAAAACATTTTGGTTTGAAAAATACTTTGTTTCTACACAAGACATCTCTTTATCAAAAAGTTCTCTTTTGATTCATCTGGTAATGAAACAAAAAAAGACTTTTCAGATATTGAATCTTCAAAAGAATCATCTCCAACCTCAGATACTTCAAATGAAAGAAGAGCCTCATTTTTTGAAAATCCTCTTTTCAACAATAATGGTGATTCATATCCACAATCCCCTCAACATAAGAAGCCAAAGTGGGATGAACAACTTCTCAAAGATGTTCATTCAGATGAAATGAACAAAACAGGAACTAGGGGATCTTCAAGAGCAGGAGCTAATTTTTCTCATGCTTCCATTGAACCTACTTCTTTTGTTGAAGCAGTTGGACATAAAGAATGGAAGGAAGCAATGATTAATGAATATGATTCAGTACTTGCAAATAGGACTTGGAACTTAGTTGATTGTCCACATGATGTTAATCCCAACAGTTGTAAATGGGTTTATCGAGTAAAGTACAAGCCCAATGGTAAAATTGACAAGTACAAAGCAATACTTGTTGCTAAAGGTTTTGCTCAACAGGAAGGAATTTATTATAAAGAAACTTTTGCACGCACAACTAAATGGAATACTATCAAAATGGTTATCAATTTGGCTACACATAATGGTTGGAAATTACATCAAATGGATGTCAAAAGTGCCTTCTTGAATGGTGATCTAAAGGAAGATATTTTCATGACTCAACCACAAGGTTTTGAAGCTAAAGGACAAGAACATAAAGTTTGCAAACCTCTGAAGGATTTATATGGTTTGAAACAATCTCCTCGAGCTTGGTATGCAAAAATGGATGAGTACCTACGAAAAGTGAGTTTTCAGCGGAGTGAATCATATGATACATTGTGTTTTAGAATGAAATATAAACACATGGTGATACTTGTACTCTATGTTGATGACTTAATCATAACATGAAATAATGAAGCTCACATCAAACTGGTTAAGGAAGAACTTAAAGCAGGGTTGAAAATGACTGATTTAGGGACACTTCATTATTATCTTGGAGTTGAAGTATCTCAACATCCAAACCAAATATTCCTTAGTCAAACTAAGTATGCCATTGAATTGTTAAAGAAATTTGGCATGGAATATTGTAAACCTTCTCTTACCCCCATGGAGCAGAAATTGAAACTTTCAAAATTTGAAGGGGGGGGAGTTGGCAAACAATACAAAGTACAGGAAATTGGTTGGAAGTCTCATTTATTTGACAAATACTCGACCATATTTGTCATATTCAGTCAGTATACTTTCAAGGTTTATGTAGGAACCAAGGGAAAGTCATTGGAATTCAACAAAAAGGGTACTAAGATTCATTCTAGGTACAAAAGACTTTGGTCTTCTCTACAAAAGGAACAAAAAAATTACACTTGTTGGATATTCAGATGTTGAATTTGCAGGTGAAATTGATGATAGAACATCCACTTCATGTTATTTAATGAATATGGGTTCAACAATAGTATATTGGAATTGTAAAAAGCAAACAACAATTGCAATTCTTCAGCAGAGGCATAGTACATATCATCTTGGGAAGAAGCATGTGAGATTTTATGGTTATGCATAATTTTATAGGATCTTGGTGAAACTCAAAAATCACCAACTACCTTATTGATTGACAGTCAGTCAGCAATAAAGATGGCCAAGAATCCAATATTTCATTCAAAGACTAAACATGTCGACACCAAGTACCACTTCATCAGATCGCTCATCATCAAAGACATCATCAAGCCTCAGTTCTATTCGTTTGAAGATCAAACTTCAGATATTTTTACCAAACCTCTTGGTAGAATAAAGTTCACTAAGTTCAGAGATGAACTTGGTCTTTGTAAAAATGAACTTCGAGATTAAAGGAGGGATTGTTAGCCTCATAATCCTAAAGTTCTATAGTATAAGTATTTTCTAGTATAATTTTTTTTAGAAATTAGTTTATTCTAGTTTGTTAAGATAAGGACACCTAGCTTCTATGTAAAGGACACCTATCATACTCATGTAATTATGTGATTGGTTGTTCTCTTAGTTTTTAGTTTAGAGTTAAGCTATATAAACTAGCTCCTTCAAGTGATGTTAAGGAGTAGATTATGAGTTATCACTTCAGATTGTAATCAAGTTTCCCTTATTAATAAAATTACGTGTCCGAGGACACTTTGTCAACATTGGAGCCCTGGGAATTTTCCATTAAATCTTCCAACGAGGGTTTTCCCAAAATAACCAGATATTTCTCCCATAACAATGTCTCTTCCCACTACTAATTCCACCTTCCCCCATTTGTCCTTAATACACTTTGAAGGCTTGCGTCTGGGCGACACCTTCCTATCCTTCGTGGGAGCGGAGACCGGGCTCTGGTTGACAGAGCCATCAAGAGGGAGCTGAACCAGGGAATGTGGCTTCCAAACATTCTCATGAACCTTCTTCTTGTTGGGGGAAAATGAAAGGTGGCCAGCTTGAGAGCTTTCCTGCATGCAAAGGGTACCAGGGGAGTAAAGAGGAGAGGGCAACGATCTCAGAGGGGAGTTCTTCAAGGGGTGAGGAAAATCGTTCAATTCAGCTTCCTGCTCGAGGACCTGCACATAAGAGGGAGGAAACTTGCCACGTGGTCGGGAAATAAATTCTTCTTGTGAGGGAAAGGGGTTAGGGGCATTCGAACTAAGGTCATAGTCGACCTCGTTCTCTTCCCAAGATGTCATCCGCGTGGAAGGTGTCAGGAGGAAGATGAAAAACGAAGGCGGGGGAGGGGGGGACAAGAAGAGAGGAGGTAAAAAGACATGAAGGGGGGAGGAGCCGAAATTTGTTTATGGCTCAAACCTGTGGCCCTCGCTCTTACGGTTAGGAAAAAATCCTCAGACTACCCATCGCAGAGCTCGAACGTTCATACCAATAACATCTAATTTTTCATATCCTTAAAATAAATATTATATAATAAATTCTTAAAGAATTTATAAGCATTAAACTATATTTACAAATATAAAATAAATTATAAAAAATTCTAATTTTATATTTCCTCCCTTTCTTTTTAAAATCTCAACACACCCTTTCGATGAAAGAGATACACTAGCATTTGCAAATAAGTTTCAAAATCCCATAACAAGTTATTTGTTATATTTAATAATATTTTATATTTAATTTTTTCATAAATATTTATAATTATTTAAGTTTATGTGATTTACATTATTTAAGTTTATGTGATTTACATTATTTAAGTGTAAGTATGAAATTTTATAGTAAGTTCTGTGTTATATTTAATAATATTTTATATTTATTTTTTCATAAATGATTATTTAAATTTATGTGACTTATATTATTTATCTATAAGTATGGGCTTCCATGATTATTAAACATGGTAAAGTGTAAGAAGCGCGAGGAAGGCTTTTTACTTAGTTCCGAGGGATTTGTTTTTTCAAAGGTTGCGTCTGAGACCCTTTTAGCCGCTACCATGAGACTCTATGATTGGTTATCAGTCAAATTCATACTTCCCACGGTCTATCAAAGTTGATTCGGAGCTTAAGAATCTTTCCATCATAATTTTAATTTATTATTTTTAAATTATTTTTTAAGTAATTTTAATAAATAATTTTTTTTTTTATTTTAAATCAGAGGTAACTTGAATAGTTTTTATTTTACCTATGAAATTTAAATATTATTCTAAAATATATAATTACAAGAGATAATGTTTTAAATTTACAAATATTATTTAAAACTAGCACAACCACATTTAATAATGTGGTTGATATACGCCGAAAGGCATCATTTATCGGATGGAAGTCTTCTTTAGCATTACCTCTGCCATCTGCAAACACTTGAAAATGAACGGGCTAGTTCTCTTACGGTATTTCATTACATATTTACAAAATTCTGCTGCAACTGCCACAAACGAACTTGAATCCTGAGCTCCTTCGTTCAAATTTCAAATTATTTTTTTGTTAAAATAACAAGCTGAAATTTGCAGCTCAATTTGATCTCTCATAAATTTTTGAATACTATTATTCTCAGTGTTCTTCACTGCAACTACACCTGTGCTTACCTTGATCAATTCCTTATGTGCCAATGGAGGATCTGAAGCTTCAAAACCTGCTCTCACTTAAGCCGACAGTACCTTCAAAACCTTCTCTCCCTTAAGCCCAATCACTGGCTATATCTTCGCCCTTGTAATAAATATTGGGTATTGAATGCTCTCTGTAATGGATTGTTAAGTGAAAAAATTTAATACGCTTATGAAAACTAAAGACACCTGTAAATAAACTAAACCGTTGCGCTTCATTTCTCTCGTATACCAAAAGGAATCCACACGCACTGTGAAGTATGCATGAATCATAAAGAGTCGTTCCAATACCCTCAGTAATGGATCGATCCATCCAGCCTGGCATTTCAGAAAATACAAAAAGAAATTAGCACGCATTATGAAGAGTCGCTCCAATGCTATAGTTAAGTGAGAATTTATTACTCTTACGAAAACTAAAGACACTTGTAAAGAAACTAAACAGCTGCGCTTCATTTCTATCTTGTTAATATTTTAATTTTTGTTAAGCACTTAGTGGTGGCAATCAGTTAGCTATCAAGTAATTTTTAAATATGATTAGATAAATGTTAAAAAGTAAACACGTAAACTAATGTCTTTATAATAGCTAGGAAGTTAATGATTGAAATCACAACCATTTATTTTGTGTGACTACTAAGAATATTCCAGCCATATTTAATCCTGTCCATAGAAAACTTATTAAGCACTAAACCCCTATTAAATCTGCCCATTGTCAATAGATGTACGCCTTTCGGTGTAATTAACCAATAAATTGTGATGGATTTTGTCACTTTTAAAAGAAAAAAAATAAAAAATAAAAAAATTTACTTATCCCTATTATACAACCTAATAATCCTAATAAATTGTTATTTAATTCATAAATTATTAATTAACTCTTCACAAAATACAAAATCAATGTTATTTAATCCATAATTTATTATCTAGCTCCTCACAAAATACAAAATCAATGCTATTTAATCCATAAATTATTATTTAACTCCTCATGTTATTAAAAATGGTCTGGTTATCCACCAAGTCCCTAATCAACGTCACTCTAATGAAGAGATGGCTATGAAAGGTTTTGGTAATGACTTCATTTTACTTAAATAATTCAAACTGAGGGATTCTATATCATAAATTCATGAAACCTCGTAACACCACACCACTTCATACCTACCTACCTTAACCATGTAACACCACACCACTTCATACCTACCTACCTTGGATATGAATTACACATATATATTCTTAGGGTTTTAATGATGGCAAGTCTTTCTTCGCAATTTATCAATGTAAAAAATGCTTATAATGCTTTATTATCAACCCTGAGGATGCAACGTTTTGGTAGGTGAAGGTTAAAAGTACGAAAATGGGATATGCCACTAAAAATAAAACTCTTTATTTGGTTGGCTAAAACAAAATTATAACATGAAATAACTTACAACAAAAAGTTTGGGAAGGACCAAGTAGATGCCAATTATGTAAAAAAGATTCAGAGAATATAATTCATTTGTTCATCCATTGTTCATTTACAAAATTAGTGTGGGAGAGAATACAAACTGAACAAAAGAATAAAAAAGTATGGAAAGTGAATAATTTGACATAATGTTATAAAATCTGTACAGAGGATAAGACTGCCCATTCCTCCTTACTTGCTCTAATTTGTTGGAATGATTGGTTAGAAAGAAACTCAGTTATCTTTGAGAAGATCTCTCCTTCTATTCTCTTTGTGGTCACCAAGACACTTGGATCACTAAAAAGGTTTTCGGCTCTACAATTTTCTAATCCTTTACGATCTTGTATGTTAACTCAATGAACTCGCACTACACCAGCATGTTTTGATGGAGCATCTCAAGCAGATGGAAAGCAGTGTGGAGCGAGGGCCGGGGTGGGAGGAAGGGTAGGGGGTTATCAAAACTCCAGATCATTCATTTTATAGATGGATCTTTCACTGTGGAGAAGGCAAAAATACAAGGGCAGAATTACAGGGAGTTTGGGAAACTCTAACACTGGAAACACATTTGTCAATTCATGAACTCGAGGTTCTAGGGGATTCAAAAATAGTAATTGAATGGTTGAACAAAAAATGAAGACTACAAATAAGTGCAATTGAAACCTGGAAGCTTAGAATCAAGGAACTTATTAAAACCTTTCAAGATATCAGTTTTTCTCACATCTTTAGGGAATTTAATAAGGAGGCAGACCTTCTATCAAAACAAGCTATTGAGGAACCTGGAGGAAGAATTACTTATTCCAAGTGGGTTGATGGGACTGAAAGTCCCAAGAGACACTACAACCTATACTAGTACTAGTCCAATTTTGTCATTATAATGTCCTTTCTTGCAACAGATGGCGATATTTATCTACTAGTCAAGAAGTATAGATGGTTGAACCTCTCTGGCTTGATATTTTGTATTATATGATATACTATAGTTTTCATATCTCAGCCATTGAAATGTAAGAATTGGTAAATCCATGTTATATTCTGATCCAAAATAGTCTTTTGGCTAGTTTATTTATTTATTTATTTTTTTCTTCTTCTTGTTGAGAAGGGAACTTGTGACGGAGCGGAAAATGAAGCTCCAACGGAATTTGAGGTATTTCGAACTTTCCGTTGAGGCTTTAGCGGAAAATGAAGAGAGCAACTCTTATGGCATCTGATCAAGCTCCGATCAGGCTCTTGAACAAGCCATCTTTCCGATGCCTCGTCATAGCAAATACTCAGCTCGTCCTCCTACCCAGCTTTGACCACAAAAGAATCGACTCCCGGCTCTTTTCCAACGTATTTCTTGCCTGGACCGGCTTCAAAGAAACTCTGGGCTTACTGAGGTGGGCTCCGCTTTGGTGGGATCCGCTTTGGTCGTTTTCCTGTAAAGCTACAGGACAAAAAGATCCACTTTGTTCTTGTTGGTACCAGCTTAGCGAGCCTCTGGGGTATCTAAACTGTGCTTGGTTTTTGGAGCCAGAGAGCTGAGCATTACAGGCGAGAAATCTTATTTCAAATCTGCGCAGAGTCCCTGAATTTCACAGTCTTAAATCGGCCAGAAGCTTGAGTCACGGATTTGCTGGCGAGTTTTTTTTAGCTTTTCTACTGAGGCAAGGCACTCGATGGTTTACAGTGTCGGTCCAGTTTTCTGTTTTCTATCGGACTCTTGTCCCCTCTTCGGGGAGGGTGGGGCAACTTTACTCATTCTTTTAGGTTTGAGGACAGCGCTGGAGTTTACTTAGCTATTAAAACCTTTTTAACCTGTAGGTAGCCTTACTAAATCTTTTTTATTTTGAGGACAGCGCTGGAGTTACACAGTCGTTTAAAACTTTTTAACTGGCCTTCCCAAGAAGTTTGGGTGCCTTTGGTTTTTTAATTAGAGAGGGGTCTCTTTCAGCTGAGGGGCACACCTGGGTTCTCGGCTGTTTCTTTTTGGTTTTCTTTCTTGTCAGATCTAGTGTGTCCTTTGTCTGGCATCCGAGGCTTTGCGGTCTCTCTTTTGTCTCTTACCATGGATCCAAAGTTAAATACTCTTTTGAACCCGGAGGATGAGGTTATTTGGAGACAAGCCGGGTTGTTTGAGTCAGTGGATAACCTTCAAAAGGAGTCGTCGGGAGGTGGACTTTTTACAAAGCAAAATCTCTCTACCTTGAAAAGTACAACTGGTAAAACCTCTTTTTTTTCTTCGTTTCAGCCTGCCTCTCTTAAGACAGCTCTTAGCCCCTCTAAGAACTGCAGAGCTAGTTTCCAAGCGACCAGTGAACCTACAGGACGACCTTCTTCCGTTGAGTTTTCTCTGGGAGGGGTCAAAACACAGTTTGTTCAAACTCCTTCGACTCCTTTCCATCGAAAGGTGTGGAAGACAAACCAGAAGGAAAAACGCCTGGTTTTAGGCAACGACATTGGTTTAGAGGATACTTGCAGAATGGCCCTCTGCTCCCTTGTTGGCCGTTTATCTTATAAATCCCTGAGCAATGATGCACTGGAGAACTGGATAACGCTGCATTGGGCTCCCCTCCTCGGATATACCCCTGAGGTTTTATACCTTACAAAAGGTTGGTTGGGGTTCATTTGCAACTCTCCTGAGGATGCTTCCCTCTTACTCAGTTCTTTCTGGGTATTGGGGGGCAATAGTCTGATGCTGAAGCGGTGGAGGATTGCTTTCAATCCAGATACGGAGTTATTTCAGTTTAGACACCTCTGGGTACTTCTTCCAGGCCTCCCACTGTACCTGTGGAATGAAGGTGCTTTAAGGGCCATTGGTGACACTTTGGGGAGGTTTACTTCACTGGACCAAAACGCTCTCAAGTCCCCGGTGTGAAAGATGGGCTGTATACTTGTTGAGGTGGACATTTTTAATGGTTTGTCGGAATCGATTGTGATCGATTGGCGAGGGAGTTCCTTTTCTCAGCCACTGAACTATCTTGGGCTGCCATTCCGCTGCAACATCTGTCGCAAAACTGCTCACCTTCGTCGTGACTGCAAGTGGAAACTATTAGAGGAGCTATCTGAAGAGGAAGAGCTGCTGAGGAGCCCCCCTGAGTATACTGATTTGGACACCTCTCTGGATTTCTTGCAAGGGTCTTCGGGAGCCTCGTCCTCCTTACGCGAGCCAGATGCCTCTATTACTGGTATGATTCAGACAGTCTGCCCTCTTTTGTTTAATTCTCTGACTGGGGTGGAGAAGGAAGCTCTTAATCGGTCGGAATGGTTAAGGGCCTCCATTATTCCTTTTAAATCCAACACTAGTCCTTTTTTCCTTAGTCCTCTTTACTGCTCAAAGTCACCCTCTGCACCTTGTTGTCCAGCTGATTCCTGTCCTGGAACCCTACCATCGGTCCCCCTGACTGTAAACCCAACGCCCAATTCTCAACCTGAGTCAGAGGACCCTACTGTTTCTTTTTCTTTGCCTTCCAGACTGGCTCAACCTTTAGATATTCAGTCTCTTCCTTTGCAGCCTAAACTGGTTCTTTCCCCTCCTCCTCTCTTCGACAGTGAGCCAGTGCCCTCCTCTTCCACTGAGGAAGAAGTGCCCCTTAACTTAGCCATCCTGCTGGACTATCAAGAATCTGAGGAGGAGGCCTCTTTACTCAACGAAACCCTCGACTCCTTGTTACCTGGCCATTCTGTCATTGGGCTCACACAGCCGTTGTCTGTTGTTCTTGGTAAGAAAGTTGTTGTTTCCTCTTCGGAAATTGGCTCAACTTCTAATCAGTTAGGTGGGAAGGGGGGAAAAGCTTTCACTTGGTCTCGAGGTCTGGCCTCTGAACTGTCGCTTGTCAAAACCCGAAGCTCTCGAAAGAAACTGCTTAGTTCGAGTCATTCCGAAGATGTTTGTGTTCCAACTTCCCCGGTTTCAGGGGCCCTTAGAGCTTTGAAGGCCCAAGCAAGGGCAAAGTGATGATTCTGCTCTCCTTGAATATCCGAGAGATTGGAGGCACCCTCAAAGTTGCCTCAGTTCGCAGATTGCTTGATCATACAAGGCCAGACATTGTGTTCTTTCAAGAGACTCTGTCTGATGAAAAAAAAGCTCGAGATTTCTTACTCCAACTTCGTCCCTCCTGGGCTGCTACTGCTGTAAACTCTTTGGGTTCTTCGGGAAGCTTAATGGTTTCCTGGGATCCAAACCTCTTCGAGTTAAAACCTTTTCTGACTGTCAGTGGTATTTTATTAATTGGCAGCTGTGCATCCACTAAAAAGGAGGTGGCTTTCCTCAATATTTACGGTCCGTGTAAAGATAGACAGCTCTTCTGGAGTAATTTTGCCAAGAGTGGTTTGCACTCTATCCCGAACATTATCATTGCCGGGGATTTTAATTTTATTCTGTCTTCGGAAGAAAATTGGGGCGGTTCATTCGTTCCATGCACTGTGGAATTGTTTTTGAGAAGCCTACTCACGTCTTTGAAACTGGTCTATTTAAAGCCAACCAAATTGACTCCCACGTGGCGTAATGGGCGAGCAGGTCCTCATGCTACGGCCAGAAGACTAGATAGATGTTTAATTTCTGAAGCGTCCATTTCTTCTATGGGCCTCTCCAGGGCGTGGGTTGATTACCCTTTTGTCTCCGATCACGCAACTCTTTTAATCCAATTTGAAACTGCTCCGGTTTACAAGCCCTTTCCGTTCAAATTTAATTCCTTGTGGTTGCAGGAGGCAGATTTTGTTAACCTGGTTCAGAATTTATGGAGCGATCCCCGTTTCCTGTCAGAGGAAAATAGTCAACAACGTATGGTATGGAAACTCAAAGAATTAAAATTTCACACGAAGCAATGGCAGTCTGAGCTCGTGTTATTGAAATCGAAGGCAGTCGAAGGCTGGGAATCCGAAATCAGTAGACTGTTGTTGAAATCTGCTGATGGAGCGTTGTCTTTGCAAGATGAAGGTTATCTTCGCGCGCTGGAATATAACAGAAATAATCATTTGCGGGGGGAGGAGGAGGCATGGCGCCTTCGCAACAGAGTAACTTGGATCCAGAGTGGGGATTCAAATACTAAGTTCTTCCATAAGATGGCAGGGATTAATAGAAACCGTAAGCACATTTGGGAAGTCAATTCAGATGCTGGAATTAAAATTACAGGACAGAATGCGATTAAGGAAGCGGCAGTGAATCATTTCAAAGACTTCTTTAAAGAGAAAGAAGGAACAGATTATGCTGAATTGGTGAGGATATCTAGCCTGTATCCTAGGATGGTTACAGAAGAGGAGGTTGATTCTCTTTATAGCCCTGTTACATTGGAAGAAATTAAATCTGTTCTGGTTAAATTCAACAGAGACCGAAGTCCGGGTCCAGATGGGTGGACTTCAGAGTTTTTTGTTTTTTTCTTTGATCTGGTTGGTAAAGATCTCCTTCAAATGGTGGAAGATTCGTGGAGGAAAGGCAAACTCTGTGGAGGCCTAAACTCTACTTTCCTGGCTCTGATTCCGAAGGCCAACAAGCCGGACTCTTTTGATGATTTCCGTCCCATTTCGTTATGTAATCTTATCTACAAAGTCATCTAAAAAAGTCTTGCAAACCAGATTAAACCCTTTCTTTCAAAGTGTCTTTCTTCTGAACAGCTTGGTTTCTTAAAGGGAAGAAGAATCCAGGAAGCTATTGGCTCTGCACATGAAACACTTCATAGCATTAAAAAAAAGAATATAAAATCCCTGGTGCTAAAACTAGACCTCAAAAAGGCCTACGACAGTATTGACTGGGAGTACCTTAGAGTGGTCTTATTCTCAGTTGGTTTTGGGACAAAGCTATCGGATTGGATAATGTGTTGTGTTACAAGTGCAAATTTTGTAGTTCTGATCAATGGTGAGGCAACTGATTATTTCAAGAGCTGGAGGGGTCTTCGTCAGGGATGCCCGCTGTCCCCCTACCTTTTTATATTGATGATTGAAGGTTTAAGTCTGCTGCTAGCAAAGGGATTGGTCAATAAAAGTATTTCAGGTATTCTGGTGACACAATTTCAAAAACTTGTCCATCTAATTTTTGTCGATGACGTTCTGATAATGTCAAAAGCAATTCTAGGTGAGTGGCGCTATATTTTGGACATTCTTCGAATTTTTTGTTCGGCTTCTGGTCTATGCATTAATACAGAAAAATCTGTTGTTCACTATTGGGGGCTAGATGATGTGGAAATCGAGCTCTTTAAAGCCATCCTCCCTTTCTCCTTTGCTGATTTAAATGTGGGCTTCAAGTACTTAGGCTATTATTTAAAGCCAGGAGCAGCAAAGTCGACCGAGTGGAGCTGGTTAGTGACAAAAATTGAGAGAAAAATCGGTTTCTGGTGTAATCAGTGGCTCTCTTTGGGTGGCCGATTAATCTTGGTCAAATCGGTTTTGGAGAGCCAATGTATTTTTTGGATGTCGCTGGAACGAATCCCAACATCCATCTTGAACCGCATTCGACAACTTTGTTTTTTTTTTTTATGGGGTGGTCAAAGAGTCAACCATCACTATCATCTTTGTAGATGGGACCTTCTTGCTAGACCGAAACACTGTGGAGGGTGGGGTCTCAGAAACTTGTCCACTTTCAACACAGCTTTACTCGCAAATTCCCTCTGGAGGGCGCTAACAGTGGAAAGCATCTGGCAAAGGATATTAAAGGATAAATATTTGGGGGGTTCTTCCTTTGTTGACTAGCTCAGGAAACCTTTACAGCAGCATTGGCATTCTTCTGTTTTTTGGAAAGGTTTGACAAAAAGCATTCCAGTCTTATTACATTGGCTTCGGTGGAGAGTAAGTTCAGGAAAGTCTGTTCTTATTGGTTTGGACAAAATTGCCGGTTTAGAAGAGTCCTCTATCCTCTCTGAAGAGCTTCATGAGCAGCTGTCCAAAAATAGAATTCTGGTTCTAGCTCAAGTTAGTGAGTTAGGGGGCTTTCTTTCTTTACCAGGTCGGTGACGCTCCAGTTCTTCTTTGGGGTTATCGGGGCAGCTAGCTTTGGAATGGGACAACTTCACAATTTCTCTAAAGGATGCTGGGATTTCTCTTCAAGATGGTGAGGACAACTTGATTTGGGTGGGGGGGGATGCTTCAGGAGTTCTTTCAGTTAAAAATATTTATTCTGCTCTCATAAAACCTTTGGATTTTCACAGTGATAAAGTTTGGGTTCCAAAGCTGTGGAAATGGCCTCTTCCTTTAAAACTAAAGTTGTTCCTGTGGCTGGCAGCATTTGAAAAAATACTCACATGGAATGTGCTCCAACGTCGAGGTTGGATTGGACCGGGGGTGTGTGGACTGTGCAACAGCGATGAGGAAAGTGCCAATCATTTTCTAATCAAGTGCTCTTTTACAAAAGCAGTTTGGCATCGTTTATAAAAAATTTTCAATCTAAAAATCCATTGGGATGAGTGCTCGGTGTCTGACTGCTTATCGAAGTGGTCAAGTGATTTATCGTCTCCGGTAAGCTTGGCTGCCTATACTTGTTGGAATATTTGGTTGGAGAGGAATAGGGTGATTTTTGAGGACTGCATTCCATCTTCTCGTGCAGTGGTTTATAGGATTGCAGTCTCCTTTACTTGGCAGCCTACCTCAGTAATTTCCATTCCAAACCGTGTTTGCGAAATCACTTTCTTAGATGGTTTCACGCTGGCCTGCTTCGACGGAGCAGCCTTACAAACAGGGAATTGTTGTTCAGCAGGTGGAATCTTCAAATCTCACGCTTCAAGAGTCACAAAATGGTTCCTTAATTTTGGCGTGGGCACAAATACCAAGGCAGAGCTCCTGGGCTTGTGGGTGACCTTAACTTTGGCTTCCTTCTGGGCTTTAGACAAAATCCAAATCTTAGGGGACTCGAAAGTCATTATCGATTGGATGAACAACAAGAGCAATTTACAGGTGGTGAATTTAGATGGCTGGAAATCAAAGATTAAGAAACTCTCTCTTCATTTTAAGGATCTTAATTTCCAGCATATTTACTGGGAGCATAATAAAGAGGCAGACGCTCTGTCAAAGCGGGCTTTAAAGGAGCCAAAAGGCAGGCTGTCAATCTATCACTAGGAAAATGGGAAAGAAAGCTTGCATACCCATCTAAATTTATTTGAAAACTGAGTTTTTTGATTGACTCGGTTCTAATGTAGTTGGTCCGAAATTTGTTGATTTTTTCTTTATTCCTCATAGCATCACTCTCTCATCATTTCAGTTTGATTTAGTGTTTTCTGTTGTTGTGTACTCAGCTTCTCAGTGAGTAGAAATTTCTGTATGTTTCATGTAGTCATTGGCTGCCATTTTTCTGTTTTGTTTTCTGAACAGGTACTGGTTGTGTAAATCACCTTATATTTAATATAAGATGGAGAAAAATTTCTTCGGGAAAAAGATTATGTAAACAACTTATATCACTAACTAATATAATATAACTGAGTAAATTTTCGGAAAAAAGTCTTTCTTGAATTTGAGATAAGTATCCCATGAGTAAACCATGTGACACCATACCTGCACCAATATGGGCATGGTCCTCACTCTTAGGTATATGTTTTTTTAGGGTTTTAATGATGCAAAGTCTTTCTTGATTGATCTTATAAAAGTTGCAACTTGCGTTAAATTACGCATGTGTATGTGAGAGCTTGGTCAAACTAAGTTTTAAAGCAAGTGCCTTTTATATTTAATAATAACATTCTATATTTTAAAAATAATTTATAATTAATTTTCCACCATAAATTATTTAAAAATCCTTTTATCCCTGACATCAATTGTGTAAGTGTTTGCCTATGGAAGTGTGTAATTATATAAGTGTGGGCTACTCTTACTGCCTGATAGGAAAGAGTAAAACCAAATAAAAAAGAATATTTTGTAAGGAAAAGAATCGTGTTAGACATAAAAAGATACTCGACCCGTGATTTGGGTGGAGTCTAATATAATATGTGTCTCTTGAATACGGATAAAACCAAAAGGAAAGGAATATAATTTTTTGGAATAGAATCGTCTTTTCTGATGTGGGGCGTGTCACATAATATGTGGTCGGTTGTATGTGGCATGGAGAAATTGCCAGGCGTGACCCATTAGAACTCTACCAGTTTTAATTCATTTTATGAAACTATCAAATAATTAAACAATAACAGAGAAGGGAAAGACATCATATTTCGTTGTAAATGACTCTAAGATCATTGCATTGCAGTTTTGTTTGCCCCGATTGGCAAGTATTGAGATGAAGGTCTGGTGATCATCCAAACTCATTTGAATTAATATAACAAAGGTATGCACTCCCAACTAATTTTCATGTCCTCAAATTTAACAATAGAATGAATGTTGTGAGAATTCTCTCTCTCTATATATATAATCAATTACCCTTATCCGTCCATTAATGCCACAACTCCTAAACTCCTATGCTATTCCTTGGAAATAAATTCAACACAAAATTATAATTCAAAAGAGGTGGGAGGTACTCAGAGTAGGAGTATAAGAAGTCTTATGCTATATGACATTTATTTTAAGCTTTTTATGAAACCTTCCCTCTTATAGATTGAGGAAGTTGGTTACTACAACATCAATATGTTGGATGGCCAAGATTAAAAGTGATGACGACACGTTGTAAGAGGAGTTATTATATAAAAATAAATAATTAGAGATAAGTGATTAATTATTTGTTCAATGTTCAATTCCATCCATTAGTATGCCATGGACAACTTCATAAATGTAACTGGAAAATATTTTTCGTCTTCGTAATATTAGGAATATTTACCAGCTCTACATTATTCAAATGCATGTAGTTGCAAATGCTAATGAAGTAATTGATTCAATGGCATGACACCATTGTTGTAGCCTCATAACCCCACTATTGCAACTTCAATTATGACAATATGGGATAGTGGATTTCTTGTAGATACCATTTGAAATTTCCCTATGGTCTTGGCGTGCGACTTAAAACTATTTTTGATTGGATAAGAGCTTGTTTTCCTTAGATGTAAGGAAATACATTGATTGACCCAGATCCAAAGTTATTTGGCATGATTGAAAGCAAGTGGACCACCAACAAGTTATGTCATGTGATCAAGTTTTTTCTATACACATTGATGATATAAATGTAGGTGGAGGTCTTGAGATTGTCTCAACAAAACTCGATCAATAACCTAGCATATAGTAGGCTTTTCCTTATTTTGAAAAATAGTTTATATAAGGTGAGTGCATGAAGTTGATGGATGATAAAGTGGCAACGAGGTGAGCATGAACATGCACCTGTAGGAACACATGTGCATTTCTACACACGTGCACACGTTCCTAATTTGATAGGTTCAACAAACCCTGAACGTCCCAAAAATATCTATGTACATGTCGTTTCCAGGGTGATTGGTCGTCACAGGTTCTTGTTTCCTCTTCCATTATTGAAGAACTCCATTCAACAATGGATTTTGCATCTCGAATTAGGGTAGTTTTGAACTTCATTTCTTTCCTATGTAAAATTGTTTTGAAACCTGCACCTATTCCATCATGCTCATCTTTCCCATGCCCATAATCAAAATAGTTCCAAATATGTGGTACCTTGAGTTTCTTGTGCAACATACACAACCATTGAAATACATGAGCATTTTTGAACTGGTCTGCGCAACCATCTGACCAAATCCAATGTTGATCCATTTGTATGTTCTTCTCCTTAAGGTGATTGTAAAACAATCGAAAACAATGTTGTACATAGGCTAGGTCATGACATTGATCATCACTTATGTAGAAGTGATACTCCTTCAATATAACTCTATTTTCTTCGTTACTATCCGACCCATTCCTGTATGTGATATGGATCATTATGTTGACCTGCTCTGAGTGATAATATTGGCTTTGAATCTCATTTTGTGGTTGAATGGTTTAGCTCTCAATAAAATCAACCATTGATAAGACAATACCAACTGGAAATGTATCTCTGCATATTCTAAAATGCTCATCCTACCATCGAGCCACATGAACATGTTGAAAATATTGTTGTTTCTTTTCAAAGAAGTCCTTGACAAAGTCACGTACTTGTATCTGGGAAGTCGCCAATTGTATATTTTTTCTTTCTCGCCCTCTGTCAATATCATATGCAACATATTTAAAGCTTTGCAAGTCAACCTCCTTCCTCCCCAATTCATACTCATCACTCATATGGATGCAATTTCTTAGTAATGCCATTCCACCACACCTAGGGCATGCCCCATCTAAGAAAACTTATTGATATAATGTACAACCCTCTTTCTTTGTACAGAAGATGTTGTAAATAAAATCTCTAGACAATGACGACGATAATTCCTGCACAAGGGTGTTGTTGACGATTAAAATCGCAACAAGGAATTTCACCCGCAAAGTATTGCAAAAACCCTATTATTTAAACTATGCTAATAATAAATACTAGTAGGTGAGATCCCCTTGTAGACTAGAAGCTCGGAGATAGTCATATCACACATTTTCTATTGTTGTTTTGATGTTTCTTACAAGGTCCTATATGGTTGATAGTGCAATCATGGTTTCATTTTGGATATAGTAACAGGTGGATGATGCATTTTATGGGATGTTTATGCAATTCAAAACATTATTTTTATGTTTTTTGGATATGGTTTCAAATATCATTGATATTAATTTTCAAATTATGAGAGTGATGATGGGATCCACAAGGAAGGATGTGTTAGATTGATTAACTAGTTGTGTTTATGTTTGTTAAGAAACTAAAGGGAGTCACAAGGGGTCCCACATACTAGTTATTATTTATTAAAGACCCTTATTATTATTTTATTAATTCCCCCCCTAAACTAAAAGTTAGTTGAGTTTTAGTTAACTTAATTAAAGAGGTAGTTTATCTACGTCAACTATTTCTGATTGCTTAAAGGCAAAAAGAGAAGGAGGAACAAAAGGATATATAGAAGGAGAAAGCATACTAAGGTCCACTCTTGAGTTTTATTGAGATAATTCAATTTTCATTCATTCTTTAATTCATTGAAAGCCTTATTATCTTTTATGACAACATGGTCCTATTGTAGACAACAAAATTAAAGGCTGAATTACATCATTCAGACACTTTTTTTTCAGAGGTGTTGATCTGTCTTTGATAGCTTGTGTAGAATTGTCTGTTTGTGAATTAAATTCCATGAATGATAAAGGATATTGTGTAGAGTCGAGTGGGAAGCAATCTGTGGCAAGTTGATCTAGCTTTTAAAGTTCAGTTTTTACTTTCTGTTAGAAGTCTTTTTGTATGGTTTCATCGGGGACATCTAAGTTTGACTTTGGTCCAAATTTCCTTAGGGAATTTTGTAAAGAGAACGATTCTTTCGATAAATCAGAATGAAATAAGCGATTGTTTTATGTCTCATCTGTGTTAATTATTGACTTGGTATTTTTACTTCTATCTCTACAATTATTTATGCATCTGTTATATTCACAAAATTACATAAACATTGATTTTTTCAGCAATCTTTCATTTATAAAAAAATCATCATAAGCCCTTGTAACCAATACTTGTGGATTAGGAAACAATTTTTTATGGCTATAAACATAGGGTGATATTCCCATCTATCTTGCTTTACCCAAGTAAGATATGAAAATGATTTAGTAAGATTATTTCATATTGTTTCCTCAACATTTATTTGGCGACCATACTGGGGAGATCTTCCATATCTCTCTCCTTGATTTTTATGCTTGATCATCATCGAATATATCTATTTTTCTGATATTGATTCTTTGACTGTTTCATTTCTTAATGACTGTACCTGTTACAAGGCAGCCTAATATTAAGCCTAGTCTTCAAGTTCAGACCAACATTTCTTTAAACTTGTTTAACACCATTTTAGACACTGCTAATACCCGGACCGAGCTTAATCGTTCATGGGAAGCAATTGAACAAGACATTAGTGCACAAGAACGTTGGGAATCCAGGAATACACAGCTTAGGAATCAACCATAACTTTATTTTTCCTTCAACTTTGATATTCTTTTCATGTCCTTAGACCCTCGTGTTTCTAGGAGAAGAAGAGGTTTATCACCTGAGATTAATCCTATTGTTGAAATAGGAGGAAGAAATGTTGTGTTATCAACCCAAAAAAGTGCTCTAAGAAGAACCTTGTCTGATTCATCCAGTTCATCTTTCTCTCCCTTACCTATCACCCACAAGATGGTGTCTAGTGGTGGATCTAGTGGCACTGGAGGTGCTTCTTCATCTCAATATTCAACTTCGTCAGTGATTGATAGCTTATATAGTCACCAAGTACTTTTCCAATCTACCACAAACCCCACCAAAGTCATTAAAAAGTATGGTGTTTTTCAGTTTGAAGAAGATGCTACAACCACACCATGTCATGTTTCCTTTTCTCTTAACTTGGTACCTGCTACTCGTCCACTTTCTAAATTCAAAGAGCATCTCCCTAGGTTTTTAGGGGATAACATTGTCACTACGAATGAACACTTGGTGGCATTTTCTAATGTCTGCCAGAACATAGGAGCCAGTGAAAATGATACTTGCATGCGATTATTTGTTAATTCCCTTGAAGGGAAGGATGCGACCGATTTCTTTGATCTCCCTCCTAATATTTTATCTAATTGGGATTAGTTAGTCTATTGATTCAAATCCACTTATGGGAAATCCAAAATCTCAGACGAGCAGTTACAAGAATACAATAACATCGCTTATAAGGATGGTGAGACCATCAATTCCTTCAACTTGCGTTTCACCAAGTTATACAATCAAATCCCTGAACTCACTCGACCTCATAACCAAGCCGATTTCATGCATTATTATAATGCATTACCTTCCCTCTACCGTCATAGGCTTGAGGAAAAGGCCATTGATAATATCGGTTCCACTCTGCATACTTGTTTGGAGTATGAAGAAAAACTTGAAAGAACAGGTCTTCCTAAGGGAGATTCAGTTATATAGATATACACGTATGCCCTATTACAACTTGTACAATACATGAATAATTGTATGATAGCATATGAGTGAAAGGGAAATGTCCATAGATTTGAGCCATAAAATCAAGGCTTCATCCTGTAATAATTCCCCTAGACAACCCTTCAACATCAATTGTGTAGAAAGACCAGTTTTTTAGCCATGACCCTAGGGAGGTCCTATCTTTGTCCCCACTACACATCGTTTCTTGGATGATCACAATATTTGTCTTAAGGTTTCACAGTAACATTTTTTGGTCGATTTTTTTCCAGGGTCCTCATACCCCTCTGGCATTAAAGGAGAGGATCAACATTGACCATGGGAGACTTGGGATTTACCTGATCTAAGGGCCTTGGTGATGGGAATTTGTCTACCTTTTCTGTTTTTTGCTACTTCCTTTGCTTTCACCTTTGATAAGTGGGACTTTTTCCCCACATGGTTAGTTTGAGGGGGGTCCAACTCCAGCTCACATTTGGATGGGACTACGTTCATATGAGAGCCCTTGGAACGAAGATCATAAATCTTCCTTGTCGGTTTGGAGGAGGACCTTGGCAAGGGAGGTTGGGGGGATGAGGGAGGTGGTGGAACATCCATAGAGGGGGAGGGGGAGCAGGGGAAAGGGAAGGGGAATTCACCTCTTAAAATAAGGCTTTTTGGGAAGGCGAGGGGGAGGATGCCTTAGGGGAAGAAGGGGGAAAGTAAGGGGCCAACAGGGAAGGGCCAACCTAGGGGGGGAAGAGATCTGAGGAGGAGTGGACAACGAGAGGGGATCGGGGGTTCTGATGACCTGAGGGCCTCAACTTGTGGGGAAGAAAAAGGGGAGAGAGGTCACCTTAAAACCTCCAAATATTTAGAGAAAAATTAGGGGGAGGGAATTATCATAAAAAAGAAAAGAATTCAAAGAGGGCATATCTAGAAGTTTACTTGATGAAGACTTGTCCAGATATGTAGTGACCCAACTTCTGGAATCTGGAGCCAAAGCCGCTTGTGGCATTGTATTTGAGGTGGGATTATCAAGATATATTGTGGCCCGAATTCAAGGATCCAAAGCGGGAGCATCTTGAAGTATTACCTCTACAATTTTTTCATTTTCAATTGATACCGAGTCCAAAAATTCCTTTCTGTTTAAAGTAGACTTCCTTCTACAAATATTAAAATGCTCCAAGGAGTTGGGAGAGAAATGATTATATTTCGACTTCAAGTGCCCTATCTCATGACATCCATGGCATCGAAAGAGAATTTTCCAGTAGTCCACTTTTTGGTGCCAAACCTTTTAACCCATAACTAGATCCATGGAGCCTACTAAGCCTTCTCTTGTGTCTACTTCCACCTGCACCCAGGCCCATCTGCGGTATTATTTTGAGAACCAGTTGGGATCCAATATGATAAAGATACCAATTTTGTTTCCAATGGCTTCTAAAGCCTCCTTGCACTAGAAAGCTAGTGGCAGCGTGGGGAGTATGGCCCATACCTTCTTTTTATCCTTCAGAGTCAATGAAGAGGGTCCCCACTCCCAGTTTGTTTTTAGGAGTGCTTCACAATCCTCATGTGATTTGAGGATAAAACCATTCCAGCTGCACGTTAGGACACAATTTTCAAAAAGATAACTGAGGAGCGGCTTCCAATATTTTTCCATCTAGCCTTGCAAGGCTTGGATGTTAGCCTCATAATCCTAAAGTTCTATAGTTTAAGTATTTTTCTAGTATAAATGTTTTTAGAAATTAGTTTATTCTAGTTTGTTAAGATAAGGACACCTAGATTTTATGTAAAGGACACATATCATACTCACGTGATTGGTTGTTTTCCTATTTTTTAGTTTAGAGTTAAGCTATATAAACTAGATCCTTCTTCAAGTGATGTTAAGGAGTAGATTATGAGTTTTCACTTTAGATTGTAATCACTTTTTCCTTATTAATAAAATTACGTGTCTGAGGACACTTTGCCAACATGGTATCAGAGCCATGGTGAAAATTGTGATGGAAGAGAATTGTTGATGGATCGAGGAAGCAAGGAAGACTTCTTGACATCAACACAGATCTATTCAAACTTAAGGGCGACGATACTGAGGTAATATGTTGTTGTTTTAAAATAAGGAAAATTGTTATTGTGATTGCAACAATCATTTTTTTCATTAATTGATTCATCTTTTTGAGTTGTAAACTTGTAGATCTACAAATTTCAAGTTTGTAGATTTGATTAATTGCATCTTTCTTTCTTGTAAATCTTAGATATCAGGGTAGATAAAAATGTATACTTGCATTTTTCTTCTTTAGATATCATACATCCATTGTTATTTTATTAAAAAGAGATCATTTGTAAACATTGCTTCAGATCATTTTATAAATCTGGCAATTTAAATTCAGAGCTATAGATTCTATATTTTATATTTTTTCAGATCTGGTCTATATTGAGGACTGTATCAAGGTCCATTTCAAGGTCCATATCAAGGACTATATCAAGGTCCGTTTCAAGGACCGTATCAAGGACCAGATAGTGAATCACATATGAATTTAGCAGAAAGTCCTCAGATTGAATCTCTGGCATTAGATCAGTGAAAAGGAATATTTGAATCTCTAGATGAGATTTGTACCTCTGGAGAAGAAATTCCTTTGGATATCTCGCACACAAAGAGATAATCCACTCAACTTTTTCCATGATTTATCTCTGTTGCATCGCCATCGCCATTTGTTGTTGCATTCCATTGCCAACGCAAACACAGATCTGAGGAAATAATAAATTTTCAGATCTGAGGCGATTTTCTTTGTGCCCATAACCTTTTTTAGATATGAGGCAAATGTAGATCTGAGACAATAAACCAGATTTCACGAATTTCATGAATTTCTCTGGCATATTTGTGATATGAAAATACAATGAAAATAATCGCAGAAATTCCAGCGCTCAGTTATTAAAGTGTTTCACTTGCCCAACACATCCACTTGCGATCTGGATCAGATCTAGTAACTCGACCTTCAAATAAATAGTAGAAATCCCCCGGGAGTAAGAGAAAGGAAATCTGAAAGGTGGCCAAGATTCAACGCAGAAGGAAATGGTATTTTCGATCTGGTATCCCGAAAATTTGTTCTGGTATCTGGTACAAATAAATTTTCAACACACGGTTGAAAATGCCCCCCTGTTGTATGTCTTTGTTGTTGTGGACAACGAGTTTATGAATAAATACAATCTCCTTTGCTAGAAGAGGCCACGAATAAAAAAAACATGATCTTCTCCCAACAGATCTGAGGTGCATCGCAATCTGAGGTTCTTTGATTGCTGCATGTCCTCGTTTTTTGAAGATCCTTCAGCGCGATTTTGGTGGTCAGTTCTTTAACTGATATTAAATTATCAAAATTGTTTCATAAAATATTTGTTCATATTAAGGTCTGTATTAGGGTCTGGATTGAGGACCAGATTGAGGACTGTATTGAGGACCGGATTGAATTCCAGATTGAGGACCGTATTGAGGACCGAATTGAAGTCCAGATTGAGGACCATATTAAGGACCGGATTTATGTCTGGATTAAAGAGTTTTGTTTTTTTCATTTTTAGACATTTGACTTGTAATATTTTAAGTCATTGATGACTCTAGTTCAAGGGGGGGCACATTTTATTACTTGTAAAAGAATTTCTATCTTGTAAAAAGGGTCAAAATTTGAAAGATTTGATTGTAGTCTTGAACACTCATAAGTTGAGAAAAGTCCAGTAAAATACTCTCTCAAACTCCATTTCCAACGAGACTTTTAAAGGGTCAAGGCCAAGCCCTTAAAAGTACTGTTTTTTTGCGTGGATTGTGTACTCTTTCATTCTGGAGCCTTGTGTATCTTTTTTGGAGTTTTGTTCAAATATTGCAACAAAGATCATGTCTAAACTATTCAATCTATTCAAAGAATCATATAAGTTAGATGGACCCAAGAATTACAAATCTTAGAGTCGGCACATGCATAACAATTTGATATATAATGAATTATGGCGTGATATATGTGATGGCGATAATGCTCCAACTAAGCCAACCGATGCTACTTCTTTATCAAAATGGAATTTGAAATATGAAAAAGCACTTGCTTTGCTACCTTCTTCTGTAACTCAACACATGTTTGTTCATATTGAGAATTCCAAAGATGCATACTATGCTTGGAATCTGTTAAAGAAGATTTTTGATATCCCTGTTGCATCTCATAGAGTTGATCTACAAATGAAATTGCTTAAACAAAGATTAATAGACAATGGTGATGTATTAGAATACATTTCAAGGATTAAGAACATTCATCAAGAAATTATCAAAGGCGGTTTTCCTAAACTTGAAGATAATTTTCTAGTCTCCATTGTAATAAATGGCTTGCCTCCATCTTATAAGCATTTTCTTGAGACTTTGCAAATAACTGATAAGTTATCAAATGTGACTTTTGATTCACTTAGTGAATTACCGGCTCAACATAGTAAATCTTTTGGAAAACAAAAACAATCAGGAGAAGATCTTCTTTTCACTAAAACTTAAAGTTCTAAAGGAAGAGGAAAATCAAATTTTGGAAATTTTCAGAATCAATTTTCTAATCGAGGTCGTGGTCAAGGTAGAGGTCGTAGTAATTTTAATCAACAAAATTTTCAAAGTAATCCTCCCAATAATAATGCACAGTCAGGAAGATGCATAAATTTTAGTCAAGTAAGATGTAAAAGATGTTTAAAGATGGGTCATTATGCATCAAATTGTCTTACAAGCAATATCAATTGCCAAATTTTAAGCAAACATCTAATTCAAATTCTCAACAATAAGCTCAATATGCAGAAGATCAAGAATACCAGGATGATCAATATGAATATGTTTTTTCAGCAGTTCAACATGTTGATTCATTTGAAAATGATTGGATATTAGACACAGGGGATACTCAGCATATGACTTATCGCAGAGACTATTTTTGGAATTATAAAGATGTTCAACTAAATACCATTTATTTAGTTGATGATACAACTCATATGCCTCAAGGAAAAGGTTCAGTGAAAGTTTTTCTCCCTGGAATTGGTGAAAAATGGATTTCAAATGTTTGGTATATACCATCTTTTAAGAAAAAATTGTTATCCTTAGTCACAATCAAACAAGCTGGACATCAAATCGTCACGCAATATGGTTTGGTGAAGATTAAGTCAGAGAAGGATAACTTGAAAACAATAATGACTAGATATGAAGATGGGAAGTTACTAAGAATGAATGGGAAAGTCATCCAAAGAAAGCAAGAGGTTGCAAAATTAATGAATTATGAAATGTCTTCATTCAGATTATGGCATTTTCGATTTGGTCACTTAAACTTTGATAGTCTCTTGAAACTTAAGTCCCAAGATTTGGTAAAGGGTTTGCCAACTTTCAAGAAGAAAATTCCAAGTGTGAAGCTTGTATTTTAGGCAAGAAAAAGCGAGAAGCTTTTCCAACCAGCTCATGGTGAGCAACAAAGTATTTGGAGTTGATTCACAGTGATATATGTGGTTCAATGTAATCTTCTTTTGGTGGATGTTGATACTTTATATTTTTTATTGATGACCACACTAGAATGACATGGGTGTACTTTTTAAAGGAAAAGTCTGAATCTTTTGAAAAGTTTGTAAATTTTCAACACATGATTGAAAATGAAACTAGAGAAAAGATTGCTTATTTAAAAACTGACAATGGAGGTGAATTCACTTCAACTGAATTCAATGATTATTGTCGAAACAATGGAATTAAGAGGCAACTGAAAAATTCCTATACTCCACAACAAAATGGAGTTACCGAAAGAATGAACATAACTCTCATGGGCATGGCAAGATCTATGATGCAGTTTAAAGGGTTGAGCACAAAATATTGGGCTGAAGCAGTCCATACAACAATTTATCTCATAAATCGATCACCTACATCAGCTTTATATGGACAAACACCTTATGAAGCTTGGTATGGTTTTAAACCCAAGGTAAAACATCTTAAGGTTTTTGGCTCAACATGCATGTTATGCTTTAGTTCCTAAGGAAAAGAGGACTAAATTAGAAAACCGAAGTATGAAGTGTATCTTCATTGGATACTCTAGTGAAAAGAAAGGGTATAGATTACTTTCAGATGGAAAATTCATTGTCGGTAAAGATGTCATTTTTTATGAAATTGAAAGTAACAGTTTAGATGAGATTAATCATCTCCTTAGTCGTTTAGAAAAGAAAAACACTAAGGGTAAAGGTAAGTTGAACAAGTCAAAGAAAACATTTTGGTTTGAAAAAGACTTTGTTTCTACAAAATACATCTCTTTATCAAAAAGTTCTTCTAATTCATCTGATAATGAAACGAAAAAAGACTCTTCTGATACTGAATCTTCAAAAGAATCATCTCCAAGCTCAGATACTTCAGATGAAAGAACAACCTCATTTTTTGAAAATCCTCTTTTCAACAATAATGGTGATTCAGATCCACAATCCCCTCAACATAAGAAGCCAAAGTGGGACGAACAACTTCTCAAAGATGTTCATTCAGATGAAATGAACAAAACATGAACTAGGGGATCTTCAAGAGCAAGAGCTAATTTTTCTCATGCTTCCATTGAACCTACTTCTTTTGTTTAAGAAGCTAGACATAAAGAATGGAAGGAAGCAATGATTAATGAATATGATTCGGTACTTGCAAATAGGACTTGGAACTTAGTTGATTGTCCACGTGATGTTAAGCCCATCGGTTGTAAATGGGTTTATCGAGTAAAGTACAAGCCCAATGGTAAAATTGAAAAGTACAAAGCAAGACTTATTGCTAAAGGTTTTGCTCAACATGAAGGAATTTATTATAAAGAAACTTTTGCACCCACAACTAAATGGAATACTATCAGAATGGTTATCAATTTGGTTGCACATAATGGTTGGAAATTACATCAAATGGATGTCAAAAGTGCCTTCCTGAATGGTGATCTAAAGGAAGATATTTTCATGACTCAACCACACGGTTTTGAAGCTAAAGGACAAGAACATAAAGTTTGCAAACTCGTGAAGGATTTATATGGTTTGAAACAAGCTCCTCGAGCTTGGCATGCAAAAATGGATGAGTACCTACGAAAGGTGGGTTTTCAGCGGAGTGAATAATATGATACATTGTATTTTCGAATGAAATATAAAGACATGGTGATCCCTGTACTCTATGTTGATGACTTAATCATAACATGAAATAATGAAGCTCACATCAAACAGGTTAAGGAAGAACTTAAAGCAGGGTTCAAAATGACTGATTTAGGGACACTTCATTATTATCTTGGAGTTGAAGTATCTCAACATCCTAACCAAATATTCCTTAGTCAAACTAAGTATGCCATTAAATTGTTAAAGAAATTTGGCATGGAATATTGTAAACCTTCTCTTACCCCCATGGAGCAGAGACTGAAACTTTCAAAATTTGAAGGGGGGGAGTTGGTAAACAATACAAAGTACAAGAAATTGGTTGGAAGTCTCATTTATTTGACAAATACTCGACCATATTTGTCATATTGAGTCAATATACTTTCAAGGTTTATGTAGGAACCAAGGGAAAGTCACTGGAATTCAACAAAAAGGGTACTTAGATTCATTCAAGGTACAAAAGACTTTGGTCTTCTCTACAAAAGGAACACAAATTTTACACTTGTTGGATATTCAGATGCTGAATTTGCAAGTGACATTGATGATAGAACATCCACTTCAGGTTATTTAATGAATATGGGTTCAACAACAGTATCTTGGAATTCTAGAAAGAAAACAACAATTGCAAATTCTTTAGCAGAGGCATAGTACATATCATCTCGGGAAGAAGCATGTGAGATTGTATGGCTATGCATAATTTTACAGGATCTTGGTGAAACTCAAAAATCACAAACTACCTTATTGATTGACAGTCAGTCAACAATAAAGATGGCCAAGAATCCAATATTTCATTCAAAGAATAAACATGTCAACACCAAGTACCACTTCATCAGATCACTCATCATCAAAGACATCATCAAGCCTCAGTTCCGTCCGTTTGAAGATCAAACTTCAAATATTTTTACCAAACCTCTTGGTAGAATAAAGTTCACTAAGTTCAGAGATGAACTTGGTCTTTGTAAAAATGAACTTTGAGATTAAAGGGGGGATTGTTAGCCTTATAATCCTAAAGTTCTATAGTATAAGTATTTTCTAGTATAATTTTTTTTAGAAATTAGTTTATTCTAGTTTGTTAAGATAAGGACACCTAGCTTCTATGTAAAGGACACCTATCATACTCATGTAATTATGTGATTGGTTGTTCTCTTAGTTTTTAGTTTAGAGTTAAGCTATATAAACTAGCTCCTTCTTCAAGTGATGTTAAGGAGTAGATTATGAGTTATCACTTTAGATTGTAATCAAATTTTCCTTATTAATAAAATTACGTGTCCGAGGACACTTTGTCAACATTGGAGCCCTGCGAATTTTCCATTAAATCTTCCAACGAGGGTTTTCCCAAAATAACCAGATATTTCTCCCATAACAATGTCTCTTCCCACTACTAATTCCACCTTCTCCCCTTTTTCCTTAATACACTTTGAAGGCCTGCGTCTGGGTGACACCTTCCTATTCTTCGTGGGAGCGGAGACCGGGCTCTGGTTGACGAAGCCAACAAGAGGGAGCTGAACCAGGGAATGTGGCTTCCAAACATTCTCATGAACCTTCTTCTTGCCGGGGGAAAATTAAAGGTGGCCAGCTTGAGAGCTTTCCTGCATGCAAAGGGTACCAGGGGAGTAAAGAGGAGAGGGAAACGATCCTGAAGGGGATTTCTTCGAGGGGTGAGGAAAATCATTCAATTCAGCTTCCTGCCCGAGGACCTGGACGTAAGAGGGAGGAAACTTGCCACGTGGTCAGGAAATAAATTCTTCTTGTGAGGGAAAGGGGTTAGGAGCGTTTGAACTGAGGTCATAGTCGAACTGAGGTCATAGTCGACTTCGTTCTCTTCCCAAGATGTCATCCACGTGGAAGGTGTCAGGAGAAAAACGAAAAACGAAGGCGGGGGAGGGGGGGGGGACAAGAAGAGAGGAGGGAAAAAGATATGCAGGGGGAGGAGCCATTTTTTTTTTATGGCTTAAACATGTGGCCCTCACTCTTACGGTTAAAAAAAAGTCCTCAAACTACCCATCGCAAAACTCGAGTGTTCATACCAATAGCGTCTAATTTTTCATATCTTTAAAATAAATATTATATAATAAATTCTTAAAAAAATTATAAGCATTAAACTATAGTTACAAATATAAAATAAATTATCAAAAAATTCTAATTTTATTTTCCCAACCTTTCTTTTTAAAATCTCAACACACCCTTTTGATGAAGGATATACACTAGCATTTGCAAATAAGTTTCAAAATCCGCAAATTAGTTTCAAAATCCCATAACAAGTTATTTGTTATATTTAATAATATTTTATATTTAATTTTTTCATAAATATTTATAATTATTTAAGTTTATGTGATTTACATTATTTAAGCGTAAGTATGAAATTTTATAGTCAGTTCTTTGTTATATTTAATAATATTTTATATTTATTTTTTCATAAATGATTATTTAAATTTATGTGACTTATATTATTTATCTATTGGGCTTCCATGATTATTAAACATGGTAATGTGTAAGAAGCGCGAGGAAGGCTTTTTACTTAGTTCCGAGGGAGTTGCTTTTTCAAAGGTTGCGTCTGAGACTCTATGATTGGTTATCAGTCAAATTCATACTTCCCACGGTCTATCAAAGTTGATTCGGAGCTTAAGAATCTTTCCATCATAATTTTAATTTATTATTTTTACTTTTTTTTAAAGTAATTTTAATAAATAATTTTTTATTTTTATTTTAAACAAGAAGTAATTTGAATAGTTTTTATTTTACATATGAAATTTAAATATTATTTTAAAATATATAATTACAAGAGATAATGCTTTAAATTTACAAATATTATTTAAAATTAACTAGTTCACATCTATGAATAATAGTTAATGATGATTAATTAATAAGTTGATTTTTTAAATTTACAAATATTATTTAAAATTAATGAGTTAATATCTATAAGTAATAGTTATTGATATTTTTTTAATTTATAAATATTATTTAAAATAATAGTTAATGATGATTAATCAATAAATTGATTTTTTAAATTTACAAATATTATTTAAAATTAATGAGTTAACATCTATAAGTAATAGTTATTGATATTTTTTTAATTTATAAATATTATTTAAAATTAATGAGTTAAAACTTAACATTTATGAATAATAGTTAATGATGATTAACCAATAAGTTGTGATAGATTTTGTCACTTTTAAAAGAAAAAGAAAAAAAAAACTCTACTTATCCCTATTATACAGCTTAATAATCTTAATAAATTATTATTTAATCTATAAATTATTAATTAACTCCTCACAAAATACAAAATCAATGTTATTTAATCCATAAATTATTATTTAGCTCCTCACAAAATACAAAATCAATGCTATTTAATCCATAAATTATTATTTAACTCCTCATGTTATTAAAGATGGTCTGGTTATCCACCAAATCCCTAATCAACGTCACTCTAATGAAGAGATGGTTGTGAAAGGTTTTGGTAATGGCGTAGTTTTACTTAAATAATTGAAACTAAGGGATTCTATATCATAAATTCAAGAAACCTCATAACACCACACCACTTCATACCTACCTACCTTAACCATGTAACACCACGCCACTTCATACCTACCTACCTTGGATATGAATTACACATATATTTTCTTAGGGTTTTAACGATGGCAAGTCTTTCTTCAAGATTCCTATTCCTCACTGTAAAAAATGATTATAATGCTTTATTATCGACTCTGAGGATGCAACGTTTTGGTGGGTGGAGGTTAAAAGTACGAAAATGGGATATATCACTAAAAATAAAACTCTTTATTTGGTTGGCTAAAACAAAATATTAACATGGAACAATTTACAACAAAAAGGTTGGGAAGGACCAAGTAGATGCCAATTATGTAAAAAAAATTTAGAGAATATAAGTCATTTGTTCATTCATTATTCATTTACAAAATTGGTGTGGGAGAGAATACAAACTGAATAAAAGAATAAAAAAGTATGGAAAGTGAATAATTTGACATAATGTTATAAAATCTAGATAGAGGATAAGAGTGTCCATTCCTCCTTACCTGCTCTAATTTGTTGGAATGTTTGGTTAGAAAGAAACTCAGTGATCTTCGAGAAGATCTCTCCTTTTATTCTCTCTGTGGTCACCAAGACACTTGGATTATTAAAAAGGTTTCCGGCTCTACAATTTTCTAATCCTTTACGATCTTGTATGTTAACTCAATGAACTGACACTACACTAGCATGTTTTGATGGGGCAACTCAAGTAGATGGAAAACAATGTGGAGCGGGGGGTGAGGGTGGGAGGGAGGGGAGGGGGTTATCAAAACTCCATATCATTCATTTTATAGATGGATCTTTCATTGTGGAGAAGGAAAAAATACAAGGGCAGAATTACTGGGAGTTTGGGAAACTCTAACGTTGGAAACACATTTGTCAATTCATGAACTCGAGGTTCTGGGGGATTCAAAAGTAGTAATTGAATAGTTGAACGAAAAAGGAAGACTACAAATAAGTGCAATTGAAACCTGGAAGCTTAGAATCAAGGAACTTATTAAAACCTTTCAAGATATCAGTTTTTCTCACATCTTCAGAGAATTTAATAAGAAGGCAGACCTTCTATCAAAACAAGCTATTTAGGAACCTGAAGGAAGAATTACTTATTCCAAGTGAATTGATGGGACTGAAAGTTCCAAGAGACACTACAACCTATACTAGTACTAATCCTATCCTATCCTTTCTTGCAACAGATGGCGATATTTATTGACTAGTACAATGGTATTAAAGGAAATATAGATGATTAAACCTCTCTTTGCTTAATATTTTGTATTATATAATACACTATAATTTTCATATCTCAACTATTGAAATGTAAAGATTGGTAAATCCATGTTATATTATGAGCCAAAATGGTCTTTTGGCTAGTTTTTTTTTTCATATTATCTTGTGGAGACAAGATTATGTAAACAACTTATATCACTAACTAATATAATATAATAGAGTAAATTTTCGGAAAAAAGTCTTTCTTGAATTTATAAAGAGATAAGTATCCCATGAGTAAACCATGTGACACCATACCTGCACCAATATGGGCATGGTCCTCGCTCTTAGGTATATGTTTTTTTAGGGTTTTAATGATGCAAAGTCTTTCTTGATTGGTCTTATAAAAGTTGCAACTTGCGTTAAATTACGCATGTGTATGTGAGAGCTTGGTCAAACTAAGTTTTAAAGCAAGTGCCTTTTATATTTAATAATAACATTCTATATTTTAAAAATAATTTATAATTAATTTTCCACCATAAATTATTTTAAAATCCTTTTATCCCTGACATCAATTGTGTAAGTGTTTGGCTATGGAAGTGTGTAATTATATATAAGTGTGGGCTCCTCTTACGGCTTGATACGAAAGAGTAAAACCAAATAAAAAATAATATTTTTTTAAGGAAAAGAATCGTGTTCGACATAAAAGGATACTCGGCCCGTGATTTGGGTGGAGTCTAATATAATATGTATCTCTTGAATACGGATAAAACCAAAAGGAAAGGAATATAAATTTTTGGAATAGAATAGTCTTTCCTAATGTGGGGCGTGTCACATAACATAATATGTGGTCGGTTGTATGTGGCAGGGAGAAATTGCCAGGCGTGACCCATTAGAACTCTACCAGTTTTAATTCATTTTATGAAACTATCAAATAATTAAACAATAACAGAGAAGGGAAAGACATCATATTTCGTTGTAAATGAATCTCAGATCATTGCATTGCAGTTTTGTTTGCCCTGATTGGCAAGTATTGAGATGAAGGTC
>ML797906.1:112630-126079 GCA_009831015.1 Picea engelmannii
TGAATTCGGAGATCTGCAGTCCTTGAAACACTTGGAGTTAAGGAGCTGTTCAAACTTGATATCGTTTCCAGTTTGCATTTGTAGATTGACGAACCTTCAACATATTAACTTGTATGAGTGCTCCGGTCTGCAGAGGCTTCCAGATGCCTTTGGGGAGTTGACTAAACTCCGACATCTTCGCTTGTCCCATTCCCAGTTGCAGACGTTTCCGGACTCCTTTGGGAGCTTGACGAACCTTCAACGTATCGACTTAAAGTTCAGCAAATTCCAGATCATTCCAGATTCCTTTGCTAGGTTAATAAACCTTCAACATCTTGACTTGTCCTATTGCAGCAATTTGGAAACGGTCCCATCTGTGCTTGATAGACTAACCAACCTCCAATCTGTTAACTTATCCCATTGCATCAGTTTGGAAACGATCCCATATTCTTGGTCGATGAGAAGAAACCTTGAGGTTTGGATTTACAAGTGCAACCGTTTGAAAATCAGGCCTTCCAGTACAGCTACCACCACAGAGTACAATAAAGATAATTATAATTTAACGTTTTCCCAGCTTCCCCATACCTTCGCCGGAGGATACAATAATAATAATGATAATTCACCCTCAAGGTCAATGTTTTGCAAGTCTGTCTTTTAAGGTTGGGATTTATTCGAGGTGAAGCTCAGGTGCGGGCTTACCCTTTTTTGAGCGGACGGGCGGGACCAGAGCGGACTTGTGGGAGGCGGCCTGCGGTGTTTTTCGGCCGGCGTCGGAGGTGGAGATGGGTGGCGGCGCTGCAGGTAACCGGGTGGTGGACGCGCGCACTGGTCTGCGGTGTGCGGCCGGTTCTTTGCTGTGCTTTAGCGTGGTGGCCAGCAGGGCATTACTTTCACGGTCTGGCTGTGGTTTCCGGGGGTTTTTGCTCGCTGTGATGTTGATTGGTGGCGGGGAGGATCGGTTGGTTGCAGTAGGGGCACCTGTGTGGTGCGCCATTGAGGGCGTATGGGGCCATCTGCTGTCGCTGAGACATTTTTCCTTCTGCTGCTATCTTATCCCTGATGGGGTTTTTCTGCCTTGTATTTTGTTCACTGTTTTTACAGCCTGCCTGTTGTGCTGGGTTGTTTTGTTTAGTTTTGCTTCCGACCATGGATGTTGGAGTAGTACTGGTATGGACACAGCTTGTTGCTGGATTTGTAAACGAATTTATACTCTATATAAATTTGAGATAATTTTTTTTGGAAAAAAAAAAAAGGTTGGAATTTATTAATTGATGTACGGGACATATGACTTTTAATTTTTATGTATGAAATAATGATTTTTAATTAATTATTAAATTAATTAAATGATTTTGAAATTATTATTTTTATTAGGATTTATTAATTAAATTTAAGTTGAGTAGTTGAAGATGTAATCATTTTCTTGCAAAATCAACTTTGTAAATGATATATTTTACTTTTACCGAGTATACAATTATATGTATTTTAAATTTTGAAAAAATCAATTTTTATAATAAATAAATTCTATCAAGTGGTAAAATAATTTTTTATTATGTTTTAAATTATAATTTTGGAATATGATTTGGATGTGAATTCAAAGTTTTAAATGATAAACCAGAGATTTGTCTTTTATATTTTTTAAATTAGTGGTTAAAAATAATAAAAATATAATTGTAAATTTGTTATCAAATAATAACAAATCTAAAAAAAATTGTTTTGAAAAATTTTCCTTACTTTTTTCTTAATTAATTATATAAATTAATTTTGATGAAAAAAGCATAATCATAGTCCTTCACAAGAGATCAAATAAATAATTCAACAACTCTTTGGCAAACACCACATTTCTCCAATAAATTAGTTGTTTGTATACTAGCACAGTAATATATGAAAAAACCAAACTACCTGATAATTAATCAATGACAAAAGCACTTCATAATTATTCAACTTATCTAAAGATCTTGGAACATTTGGCCACAAATTTTCAATTAAAATGATAAAAGTAGGTTTTGATTTAAATCTCATAAAAAGAGAACCATTAATGTTTTAGGTTTTTATTTAAATCTCAGGAGTACCAAGAATGTTTTGACTTTATTAAATCTGGGCTATCCATTTAATATTTATTATTAAAAAAACCCTATTTACAAATCATGCTGAAAACTTTTGACGCATCTACATCAGTGTTTGACGCATCTGTATCAGTGAGTAAATATGCAAGGTCGACCAGACGTGCATTAAAAGGTGTGGATTTTTTACAAGGTCTGCAACGGAGAATATGTGCTCAAAGTGTTATAAAGACCATCTTGTGGAGCTTGAAGCAAAAGCAACGCCTGCGAATGATCAAACAACGAAGGTCAAAGTAAAAGCAACGCCTGCCACTGATCAGACAACCAAGGTCGAGCTTTTTGGTGATCAGACTGATGCTAGACATGCATTAAAAGGTGTGGATTTTTTACAAGGTCTGCAACGGAGAATATGTGCTCAAAGTGTTATAATGACCATCTTGTGGAGCTTGAAGCAAAAGCAACGCCTGCGAATGATAAAAAAACGAAGGTCAAAGTAAAAGCAACGCCTGCCACTGATCAGACAACCGAGGTCGAGCTTTTTGGTGATCAGACTGATGCTAGGGAGTCTAAACGTACGCGATGTTTTAATTGTAGAAAACGTGGGGACAACTAAGGAAATCGGCGGTAGAGAATGAGCGGACAGTTGAAATCCGTGGCGAAAATGAAATGCGCAGATAGGTTAGGAAAGACAGAAAATGAAACGTACAGGCAGCCAGAAAATGAAACTCCTGGATAGTTGAGGAAATCTAAATGGTAATATGAAAGGTTAATCATTTAAACGTAGCAATCATATAGTGCTACAGTAATTTCTTAATATGATTAGGTAAATGTTAAAAGTAAACAGGGTAACGGATGCATTCAGAAATACAAGGAAGCTATGAAGAGTAAATCACATTCATTGATTTGGGAGGACTATTAAAAATATGCCAGCATCTTCAATTGTTAACCATTAGATTAGAATTTTAGATTAAAAGCTGATTAATTGTGCTCATTGTCAATAGGTGTACACCTTTCTACATAAAGAAATCAAATTAAGTTATGTTTAAGAGTTTGTTGAGATAATGGTGATATCCACCATGAGGATCTCCATTGTTAGGCTCAGTCCATTAAAATCTCAAATATTAAAGAAGATGATTGGATAAAATAAATTGCTTGTTTTTATAACAAATCAAATTAAGTTATACTTAGTGTTTTTGGAGTTTGTTGAGATAATGGTGATATCCACTATGAGGATCTCCATTGTTAGGCTCACTCTATTAAAATCCCAAATGTTAAAGAAGGTGACTGAGTCATTTCATTATTCGTATAGGTTATCCTTTCCATCTATTTTAAACCAGTAACAAAAAAACTAAAAACATTGAAAAATAATAACCTACTTGAGTTAAGGATACCTATCCGCCTCTCTATGGGTAGGGTTATTTGTAGAGCCAAATTCTTAAACATATAATGATTGATACCTATCCACCTTGCAATGGGTAGGGTTATCTGTAGAGCCAAATATTTGTAAAGCCAGATTCTTAAACATATAATGATTTTTTGTTTGTTTGTTGTTGAATTGATATGAATATTATTAAAAAAAAATGGTATTATCATATATATATATATAAAATAGGTTTAGGTTAAGAAAATTTTAACAAATATTAATTCTAAATATTAAATGTGTTTACATTTTTTAATTAGTGTTAATGTTTCATTTGATAATGAGTTAATGAAGTATTTTCATTTTAATTAATATTAGCATTCTACTTATCATGGATCAATGAAATTCTATTATGTGTATTTGTTGATATGGTTTAACAAAGTTGCATACTTCAATTTAGGGATTTGTTTGACATGGTTTAACAAAGTTGGAGATTCCAATTTAGGCATTTATTATCATCCAAAATCATTTGAACTAATATAACAAAGGTATGCACTCCCAACTAATTTTCATGCCCTCAAATTTAACAATAGAATGAATGTTGTGAGAATTCTCTCTCTCTCTCTCTCTCTCTCTCTCTCTCTCTCTCTATATATATATATATATATATATATATATAATCAATTACCCTTATGGATCCATTAATGCCACAACTCCTATGGTGTTCCTTGGAAATAAATTCAACACAAAATTATAATTCAAAGGAGGTGGGAGGGACTCAGAGTAGAAGTATAAGTAGTCTTATGCCATATGACATTTATTTCAAGCTTTTTATGAAACCTTCCCTCTTATAGATTGAGGACGTTGGTTACTACAACATCAATATGTTGGATGGCCGAGATTAAAAGTGATGACGACACATTGTAAGAGGAGTTATTATATAAAAATAAATAATTAGAGATACATGATTAATTATTTGTTCAATGTTCAATTCCATCCATTAGTATGCCATGGACAACTTCATGAATGTAACTGGAAAATATTTTTCGTCTTCGTAATATTAGGAATATTTACCAGCTCTACATTATTCAAATGCATGTAGTTGCAAATGCTAATGAAGTAATTGATTCAATCGAATGACACCATTATTGTAGCCTCATAACCCCACTATTGCAACTTCAATGATGACAATATGGGATAGTGGATTTCTTGTAGATACCATTTGAAATTTCCCTATGGTTTTGGAGTATGACTTAAAACTATTTTTGATTGGATAAGAGCTTGTTTTTCTTAGATGTAAGGAAATACATTGATTGACCCAGATCCAAAGTTATTTGGCATGATCAAAAGCAAGTGGATCACCAACATGTTATGTCATGTGATCAAGTTTTATCTGTACACATTGATGATATAAATGTAAATGGAGGTCTTGAGATTGTCTCAACAAAACTCGATCAATAACCTAGCATATAGTAGGCTTTTCCTTATTTTGAAAAATAATTTATGTAAGGTGAGTGCATGAAGTTGATGGATGATAAAGTGGCACGAGGTGAGCATGAACATGCACCTGTAGGAACGCGTGTGCATTTCTACACACGTGCACACGTTCCTAATTTGATAGGTTCAACAAACCCTCAACATCCCAAAAATATCTATGTACATGTCCTTTCCAGGGTGATTGGTTGTCACAGGTTCTTGTTTTCTCTTCCATTATTGAAGAACGCCATTCAAAAATGGATTTTACATCTCGAATTAGGGTAGTTTTGAACTTCATTTCTTTCCTATGTAAAATTGTTTTGATGCATGCACCTATTCCATCATGCTCATCTTTCCCATGCCCAGAATCGAAATAGTTCCAAATATGTGGTACCTTGAGTTTCTTGTGCAACATACACAACCATTGAAATACACGAGCATTTTTGAACTGGTCTGCGCAACCATCTGACCAAATCCAATGTTGATCCATTTGTATGTTCTTCTCCTTAAGGTGATTGTAAAACAATCGAAAACAATGTTGTACATAGGCTAGGTCATGACATTGATCATCACTTATGTAGAAGTGATACTCCTTCAATATAACTCTATTTTCTTCGTTACTATCCGACCCATTCCTGTATGTGATATGGATCATTATGTTGACCTGCTCTGAGTGATAATATTGGCTTTGAATCTCATTTTGTGGTTGAATGGTTTAGCTCTCAATAAAATCAACCATTGATAAGACAATACCAACTGGAAATGTATCTCTGCATATTCTAAAATGCTCATCCTACCATCGAGCCACATGAACATGTTGAAAATATTGTTGTTTCTTTTCAAAGAAGTCCTTGACAAAGTCACGTACTTGTATCTGGGAAGTCGCCAATTGTATATTTTTTCTTTCTCGCCCTCTGTCAATATCATATGCAACATATTTAAAGCTTTGCAAGTCAACCTCCTTCCTCCCCAATTCATACTCATCACTCATATGGATGCAATTTCTTAGTAATGCCATTCCACCACACCTAGGGCATGCCCCATCTAAGAAAACTTATTGATATAATGTACAACCCTCTTTCTTTGTACAGAAGATGTTGTAAATAAAATCTCTAGACAATGACGACGATAATTCCTGCACAAGGGTGTTGTTGACGATTAAAATCGCAACAAGGAATTTCACCCGCAAAGTATTGCAAAAACCCTATTATTTAAACTATGCTAATAATAAATACTAGTAGGTGAGATCCCCTTGTAGACTAGAAGCTCGGAGATAGTCATATCACACATTTTCTATTGTTGTTTTGATGTTTCTTACAAGGTCCTATATGGTTGATAGTGCAATCATGGTTTCATTTTGGATATAGTAACAGGTGGATGATGCATTTTATGGGATGTTTATGCAATTCAAAACATTATTTTTATGTTTTTTGGATATGGTTTCAAATATCATTGATATTAATTTTCAAATTATGAGAGTGATGATGGGATCCACAAGGAAGGATGTGTTAGATTGATTAACTAGTTGTGTTTATGTTTGTTAAGAAACTAAAGGGAGTCACAAGGGGTCCCACATACTAGTTATTATTTATTAAAGACCCTTATTATTATTTTATTAATTCCCCCCCTAAACTAAAAGTTAGTTGAGTTTTAGTTAACTTAATTAAAGAGGTAGTTTATCTACTTCAACTATTTCTGATTGCTTAAAGGAAAAAAGAGGAGGAGGAACAAAAGGAGAAATAGAAGGAGAAAACATACTAAGGTATGCTCTTGATTTTTATTGAGATAGCTTAGTTTTCATTCATTCTTTAATTCATTGAAAGCCTAGTTATGTTTTATGACAACATGGTCCTGTTGTAGACAACAAAATTCAAGGTTGAATTACATCATTCAAACACCTTTTTTTCTAGAGGTGTTGATCTATCTTTGATAGCTTGTGTAGACTTGTCTGTTTGTGAATTAAATTTCATGACTGATAAAGGATATTGTGCAAAGTCGAGTGGGAAGCAATCTGTGGCAAGTTGATCCAACTTTTAAAGTTCAATTTTTACTTTATATTAGAAGTCCTTTTTTATGGTTTTCATCGGGGACATCTAAGTTTGACTTTGGTCCAAATTTTCTCAGGGAATTTTGTAAAGAGAATGATTCTTTCGATAAATCAGAATGAAAGAAGCGATTTCTTTATGTCTCATCTGTGTTAATTATTGACTTGGTATTTTTACTTATGTCTCTACAATTATTTATGCATCTGTTATATTCAGAAAATTACATAAACATTTATTTTTTCAGCAATCTTTCATTTATAAAAAAATCATCCTAAGCCCTTGTAACCAATACTTGTGGATTAGGAAACAATTTTTGATGGCTATGAACATAGGGTGATATTCCCATCTATCTTGCTTTAGCCAAGTAAGATATGAAAATGATTTAGTAAGATTATTTCATATCTTTTCCTCAAACTTTATTTGGCGACCATACTGAGGAGATCTTCCATATCTCTCTAGTTTATTTTTATGCTTGATCATCATCGAATATATCTATTTTTATGACATTGATTCTTTGATTGTTTCATTTCTTAATGACTGTACCTGTTACAAGGCAGCTTAATATTGAGCCCAGTCTTCAAGATCAGACCAACATTGCTTTAAACTTGTTTAACACCATTTTAGACACTGCTAATACCCGGGTTGATCTTAATCGTTCATTGGAAGCAATTGAACAAGATATTAGTGCTCAAGAACGTTGGGAAGCCAGGAATAGACAGCTTAGAAATCAACCATAAATTTATTTTTCCTTCAACTTTGATCTTCTTTTCATGTCCTTAGACCCTCTTGTTTCTAGGAGAAGAAGAATTTTATCACCTAAGATTAATCCTATTGTTGAAATAGGAAGAAGAAACATTGTGTTATCAACCCAAAAAAGTGCTCTAAAAAGAACCTTGTCTGATTCATCAAGTTCGTCTTTCTCTCCCTTACCTATCACCCACAAGATGGCATCTAGTGGTGGCTCTAGTGGCATTGGAGGTGCTTCTTCATCTCAATATTCAACTTCGTCAGTGATTGGTAGCTTATATAATCACCAAGTCCTTTTCCAATCTACCACAAACCCCACCAAAGTCATTAAAAAGTATGGTCTTTTTCAGTTTGAAGAAGATGCTACAACCAAACTATGTCATGTTTCCTCTCCTCTTAACTTGGCACCTGCTACTCGTCCACTTCCTAAATTCAAAGAGCATATCCCTAGGTTTTCAGGGGATAACACTGCCACTACGAATGAACACTTGGTGGCATTTTCTAATGCCTGCCAGAACATAGGAGCCAGTGAAAATGATACTTGCATGCGATTATTTGTTAATTCCCTTGAAGGGAAGGATGTGACCAATTTCTTTGAACTCCCTCCTAATATTTTATCTACTTGGGATTAGTTAGTCTATTGGTTCAAATCCACCTATGGGAAATCCAAAATCTCAGTCGAGCAGTTACGAAAATACAATAACATCGCTTATAAGGATGGTGAGACCATCAAGTCCTCCAACTTGCGTTTCACCAAGTTATATAATCAAATCTCTGAACTCACTCGACCTCATAACCAAGCCGATTTCATGCATTATTATAATGCATTACCTTCCCCCTACCGTCATAGGATTGAGGAAAAGGCCATTGATAATATCGGTTCCACTCTGCATACTTGTTTGGAGTATGAAGAAAAACTTGAAAGAATAGGTCTTCCTAAGGGAGATTCAGTTAAATAGATATACATGTCTACCCTATTACAACTTGCACAAGACATGAATAATTGTATGATAGCATATGAGCGAAAGGGAAATGTCCATAGATGATTTTAGGGGCTAAATTTCGCAAATGGGCTATTTTTCCATGGTTTTTATAAAAAGTATATTCACTAATTTCCATTTTTTCTAAAAACAATTCACCCAAATTCTATAGAATAAAATTATTTCACCTTAAAAATCACCAAAATTTTATAGAAAGTATATAAAATACTTAGAAATTTGAATATTTTTACAAAACTATCACCAAACATTTTATATTTTGCATATTAAGGACTAGTAATATTAGCCCATGTTTCTACATTTTAATATAAATTTCCATCCTTAAAATCATCCCTGGAAATGTCTCCCCTCTTACCCCTGGAGCTTCATCCTCTTTTGCACCCCCCTTTATAAATCCAAATGAAAATAATTTTCAGCCTAGAGTTATCATGCCTCATAGTTGGTGTAGCTTTTGCAAGTAACACCATGAGGAAAGTACGTGTGAGGTAAAGAAGAGTGTCAATGATAAAATATTTGGTAAGAGACTCGAAACTACCATCGTTTTCCTAGACTTTGTAGAGCCGGAATATGTCATGATCATCAATGCTAGGAATAAATCCTACACTCCCAAAAGCAAATATGATCCTCCCCGCAATTCTTCTAGCCCAAGCTCATCCTCACCAACTACTACTGTTCAGGTTCCTAAGGCTCTTGATAGTGAAGGAAATACCTCCCCTCTCCCCTCTTCCAAATACAATATTCTAAATCAGTTGGCCAACATCAAAGCAGATGCAACCCTTCTGGACATGGTTGTCATCCCTGAACACTAGAAGCATCTAAAACAATTCATGGAAGAAAAAGATTTTGTTGTAGCCAACCTCTCTGAAGAGGTAGATGAAGAGGATTCGTCTATAAATAAAGTAGGTGTACATAACTTTAGATACCCTATAAAAAATCCCCCTTTTTATATTTTTGTAAAGATTTCCCATTGTTGCCTCATTGACGATAGTTCGGGCCCAAGTGTAATGTTGAAGATTATTATGGAAGAGCTAGGTTTGTCTTGTACAAATGAAAACGCCAAAAGAATGATCTCTTATAATAGTCTTCAACAAATGACCATAGGTGAAATCAAGGACGTGACCTTGTTTTTGTGTGCGCACCCTGAAATAAGGAGAACCCTTAATATTCAGGTAATCTATATGCCAGTAAGTAACTACTCGACCATCTTAGGAAGGGATTGGCAAGATTTGATGGGTGGATACTGCTCACTCGATGGGACACACTTATCTGTTCCTCAGAATGGAAAAAACATCATAGTCCTTAGAGAGGGAAGGATTTCACCTTACATAGAAAGTGTTCCACAACCTAATGTGAATTATATCGAAAAGGACCTAGGAGTGTATTCCATCTTTTCCAAGGAGGATAACACTCCCTTGGAACAAATTGACTTAGACAACAGTATGTGGCATATGCACTTTGATGGTTCATGCTCTAATGAAGGAAACAGAGCTGGAATTATCTTGTACTCTCCTGTGGGGAAAATTCATAACTTTTCTTATAGGTTAGAGTTTTCTTTCACAAACAATGTCACTGAATTTGAAGATTTACTATTAGGCATTGAAAACACCTATAATCTGGGTTGTGGTCACCTTACAGTTTTTGGGGATTCCGAGCATGTTGTGAACCTTGTTTGTAAGATATACTCTCCTAGAAAAAAATTGATGAAACACTACACCCAAACAGTTTGGGCACTTGTCTCGAACCTACTATATTTCAACATTACTCATGTTAAGAGGGAACTGAACTCAATGGATGATTGGTTAGCTGTTTTTGTAGCCTCGCCTAATAGACAACTTCTGCTACAAAGACCTGATTGTACTTTTGAATCCCTATATCATCCACATATCCCTGACAATATAGAATAATGGAAACTCTTCCCTAGTGATGAGAGCATTGAAGCATGCATGTGCATTTAGGTGCCAACACAACACCTTTAAAATTTTTAAATTGATTTTCGAATGTTAAAACAATTAAAACAACATTCCCTTTACACTGTTTTCTAGAACATTCATGTTCTTGCAATCAGTTCTTTGTTGCACTAAAAAGGCCCTGCAAACCTGCTATAAGATCAGTAAAACATTCCAATATTACAAAATATTGTTAACCCCAATCAGAATGTGCAATAAATTTCCAAGGGAGCAAGAAAATGGTGCAAAAAACAATGAATGGGCAAAACAACTCAAGTTGACCATAAACTATGGAGAAGAAACTGAACAAAAAGAACAAAAAACAAAAAAATCAGTCTTAATAGGTTGTATAGGATAATTGAGGAAAAGAGCAAGGGTTCATACCTAAGTTTCAACATTGGCTCCAACCGGGGATAACACTTCCCTATGAGGTGCAACTGGGGATAACACTTCCCTATGAGGTGCTAAGAATAGTAGACTAGGTGCCTTATTTCTCAAAATATGTTCCCACCTGCTGTATCTTACCTATGTTTTTTTTTCTGTCATCCATGCTCTCTATCTTTATTCAATCTGAAACTTAAAACTACAGCTACACCCCAGTGCCTTTGTAGGGATATGGAGTCTTTATTCAAAAAACTATCAAATCACAATGCAAATGAAAAACAACTATGGTACAAGATGGATCACCCTTGGTCCATTAAACAAAATAATGTTTCAGGAAGCACCCATTAACTAGGCCTCCAAAGATATCAGTATCATATAGGTTTTGTAAAATAAATGTATTATTACCCAGAACCTTAACCACTTTGAAAGAACCGAACCAAAGATTGTCAAACTTACCATGCTTAGGCTTGTCCTCCTTTCTGGAATCCCACCTCAAGACTAGGTATCCTTCTTGAAATATTTCCTTTTTTGTTTTTCTATCAAAGGATTCCTTGACCTTGCTCTAGTATGCCTCAATTATGTGGCTTAATTCTCTCTCTTCTATTGTACTTCAATTTCCTAAAAAATTCTTCTCTAGATGTCATTTGGTTCCTCCATTTCCTCTTGCAAAAACTTTAATACTGGTAGACCAAGCTAAGTGGGAAAGACAACATCTACCCCATAAACCAGTTGAAAAGGTGAGGTTCCTGATGACTTCTTAGTGCTAACCCTGTCATCCCACAAGGCATAATTAAGATTGGAGTCCCAAGATTTTTTGTTTGCAACCGGTAACTTCTTGATGATTTTGACAAGAGTCTTGTTTGATGATTCAGCCAACCCATTTACCTGTGGGTAATAGGGTGTAGAGTGTGTTAGGATAATGTTGTAACTCCCACAAAATTCAATCATGGCCCTAGAATTGAAATCTTGGGCATTGTCTGCTACCAACTTGCTAGGGCAACCAAATCTTGCAAAAATGTTTATTTCCAAAAAATTGATGATCACCTTGTCAATAGCATTTCTGGTGGGTATTTCTTCAATCCACTTGGTGAAGTAGTCTGTGGAAGTAAGAATCCACTATGTTGTCCATTGGAAGGTGGGTTTATCCCACCTATAGATTCTAGTCCCAATTGTTGAAAGGGAACACTAGCAGTAATGGGATTTAGGGGTAGTGAAAGCAATTTCTGTTTTTCAATAAACTTTTGACATTCATCACAAGATTTGACTATGGAAAACACATAAGAAAAGATGGTGGGCCAGTAGTATCCAACCCATAGAATATTAAGGGTTGTAGCCTTCCAATGTTTGTTTCCTCCACATACCCCCTTGTGCATATCTATCATGACCTATTTAGACTCATCCCCATCTAAACATTTCAACAAAAAATTAGTTGGATCTCTCCAATACAAATTATGGTTTATGATGCAAAATTTAATAACTTTCAATTTAAGAGACCTAGCCTTCGATTTTTCCGATTATGGTGGGAATTATAAGTGTTGCAGAAAATACACAACATCTCTATACCAGGATGAAAGAGAGTGTTAAGAACCTGAATAGAACTACAAATATAATCACCACAATTACTGAATACAAAATATATCCATAGAGCAAAGATAGAAGAAACCACACTTTATTATTACCAAACCCTTGAGGTAGGGCAACACCATACAATGGATCCTATTATGGAAGGGATCCTCTCATGTTCACTTGCCTCTTCGAGGGGGCATCCTCCTGCTAAGCTTCAGCTCCAAATACAATATTTCTCTTCATGTCTCATTACATTGCTTAAACCCCTTTATATAGTGCTACCATCACCTAANACATTGAATGACCTCCACTATTATCACTATGGGCCCTCTGGGCCCCCCCACTACCTCTCTAGCTACCTTACATTCCATCCCCCTTATGAAAGCGTTGTCCTCAATGCTTGATGTACAATCATATACCAGGGTCCCATGGATAATTGTGGACCGTAATGCTGAAGAAGACTGAAGAACCAAAGTCCCATGTAGAAAGGAAATCCACCATGTTGAAGTAGTCCAACCAACATTGTAAGCTCGGGTCCCATGTCCAAGTGCTCATGTGAACTCCCCGTAGAAGATTTTGGAACCCAATAACCAACTCCAAATGATGCTCCAAAGACTGACACCTATCGTGTGGATCCAAATAAGAAGATCCATCCACATAGTGGAAAAGGGTCGTAGCATAATCTGGGAGAAATAATACCACTGTAGAATATGTAGAATGAACCCTGGTAACTAGCTCCTGATGTGTGACATTGATTTTCTCTACAGAAGGTGGAGTAGAGTCATCAAATAAAATATGGAAGTGGTTGTCATCCCAGAAATGACAACTATCCATATACCAATCATCACAATCGTCCTCAAAATCATACCAAGCATATCTTTCTTGATT
>ML797906.1:145714-157447 GCA_009831015.1 Picea engelmannii
GGATGAGGGGTTGGGGGAGTGTCTCCTAGACGGGATTATTCCCGTGAGAGGATGTGGATTCATGGACTGTTGAGGTCGACAAGTGCGCAGGAGGCTTCGACGGGAGTGGTTCTGCGACTATTGAGACGTCAGGAATGACTGAAGCCTCCTGAGGAGGAAGAGCATCCTTTGTGTGAGTTCCGTTAGATGATACGACACATACTTGATTAGTAGGATGAAGGAGTGGTGGTTCTCTGTGGTACGTCCCTAACAAGGATGGATCTTTGAAAATCCCAAGACCCATCTCTACGAGTGGATAGGCGTCTTGGTTTGTGTGGATGAGGGGAAGAATGTTATCGAGGTTGGCAGATGGGTTAGGCTCATAATGTGAGACTTGGTCGATGGTCACGATCTTCCCATTGTGGGGGAACATCATTGTCCGAAAGATGGAAGATGCTACTGCCTTCATAGCGTACATGTAGCTACGACCGAACAAGATATTATAATCGAGCGGGGCGTCGATAACTTCGATATCAATGAGAATGGTCTTGCCACTGAGTTCAATGGGGACATTTTGCAAAATCCTTTCAGGAGAGGATGGTCGTCCATCATAAGCTCGTAATGTGATGGAGGAGGGTATGAGTTCCGGGGAACCAAGTTTCTGCCATACTGTTTTGGACATGATGCATGTAGATGCACCTTCATCGATGATACACCGATGAACTGTGATGTTCCGTATTTTGACTGGTATTTGAAAAGCAATCAAGGCGGGAAGATGAGGTTCTCCGCTATCAAGATCAAAGGTGATGATTCGAGTATCTGCGGGGTCGACTGCCCCCAAGGCGGAGAGTAGTGATTTCCGCTGCATAGGATAAGTCTGGAGGACTTCCAGGACTGACATGGCAGCCGGGGATTGTGCTAAGTCATCTACCAAGCTATAGTTATGAGCTGCCCTAGCTTGTGGGTTGTGGACATTCCTGTGCAAGGGGATGCGAGGGATGCGTAGGGGTGGTTTGGTGGAGGGGCAAGGGATCACCAACAGGGGTCCCGTTGATGTAGGGTTTGTCTCTGGAGAGATGGGAGCAGACTCAGCGGGGGTATGATACTGATGATTGCGGGTTTGCAGAAGGATTTCTTCCTCACTGGTGAGGAGAATTGTATGCTTTGCTGGATTGTTGGGGTTGTGGTATTCTCCTACCTGAGGTGGGGGATGCTGTGTGTCCTGTTGGGTGTTTATCACAACTTGATGTGGAATATGATTTTGCAGCGCGGTGGGAGGGGGTTGTTATACATATGGTTGTGGTGCCTGTTGAGGGGCAGTTTGTGCAGGAGAATGGGCAAGATTACTCGAGTCTTTCAACCGTCTGAAATCAGCAATCTGGGGGAAATGGTGAGTGTAATGACCGAACTCACCACAAAGGTCACAAGGGAAGATGGTCTTAACATTATTTCTCCCTTGGCGTTTTTTATTAGGGCCCCCTTGGGGGTTTTGGTTCCCTTGGTTCTGATTGCCCCCAGTTGGTTGGTGCTGTGGAGGTTGATTCCCACCTTGAACTGGGTTGTTGTTATTCCTGTTCCTTCCTTTCTTCTTGCCATTGTTCGATGGATGAGTTGGGTTGGCTGTATTCAACTGTTCAAAACTTTGGTATTGTTGAGCAGCAGAAGGTTGAACAAAATTTAGCCCTACATGTGGATGTGGGGGAGCCATGGGTTGTGGAGGACCAGGAAACGGGAAGTATGGATTTTGTGGTGGTACTGATCCATAAGGTACATAGGAAGGCATAGTGCTTTCACTAGGACTATAAGATGATGTTGAGGGAGTACCACTGTTTGTGGGAATAGGTGGATGTATGGGAGGTGGCGGTGGTGGTCCACTGATGGGTGGGGGTATAGCAACCGGGTATGGCTTTTGATAAGGAGGTGGGGGGTAATAAGGAGTGCCCCCATACAATAGCAGGTATTTAGGTGTTCCATACATCAGTTGTGGTTGGGGTTGTGGACCGTGGTGTGTGGTGGCGCCTATTAGTCCGTCTGCTGAGTGAGACATCCCAGGTTTGTCTTGGCCAAATGGCACAGGTTTTGGAAGATCAGGAAGTACCGTGTATAAGTACCCTGATTGTGCATAGATGAGGTCATACTGTTGGGCCTTACTGATGGCTTCCTCTTCGGATTGAGGGAAGGTGGAAGCTACATCCTTTCCAAGGAGAGAGACAAGTGATCTAAGAAACCAGTCGAGACACTGTTGCTTGGTGGTTTCCGCTTTGCACAAACTACATCGCCTACGCCACTCATGAATGTGGTCAGTGATGTGTGTGGTTGAGGTTTGTTTGAAGTTAGACAGTAGTTCTAAACCATTGGTGTGGCATATGGGTAATTGGAATAAGGTCAAGAATTCTTTGGCCAATGACTCAAAGGTCGCATGGGACCTTGATTTTTCTTCAACATACCATTTAGCCGATGGGCCAGTGAGTGTGCGTTGAAATAATTGTAGTCTGATGGAATCATCCATAATGCTATTGGAAGAGCACCAAAGATGAAAGGTCATGACATGATTGGCAGGGTCATCCCCTGCCTTTCCTTCAAACTTTGGTATATCTGAAGGGAGTTTTCTTGGCATTGCAGGCCATGTGGGATCATGCAATATAGGATCATTGGTAAGTTTGGTGAGATCTGGTATGTTGAGAGAGGCCAAATATGGCATCTGTAATGGGGGGGGAGGATTAGCTTCGGCCATAGTGTGTTGTGAACCTGACCCTTGATGGGGGCTAGGTGGGTTGGTGCTCCCTCCTTGAGAGGAAGTGGGTCCTCCGCTTCCGTGTAGAGGAGAGCGAGTGAAGGGATGACCTTGGGAAGTTGACCCAAGTAATGTAGAACCAAGCAAAGTTGATCCTAAGATAGTAGCACTCACAGGAGTGTGTGAAGGAGGTACCGATGAGTGGGCAGGACCTGATACTCCCCTTAAGATAGGAGGAAGGTTGAGCAAGCGTCGTGAATGACGGGGGTTCTGTGCTTCTCCTATGATGTCAGACTAGCTGTGTGAATATGTGCAACAAGTGGTGAGAGAAATATAGAAACAAAAGCCTTTGCGTTGAATGTTTACACAATATATATATCCAAATCAAACTGTAATCAAATGTGCATCATACATAAAATGAGAAAGAGACATATATGTGGGTAAGTGGGTTTTGTCTGCGTGGGGGAATCAAAAGAAAGCAAATGCTCATGTCCTAGAAGACGTAACGTCCTTCCTCTCAAATAGAACTGGACCTTCCAATAGTACTCAACAGTGGGGTCTGAAGTCATCGGAAGAGAAACTAGTGAAGGATGAAATAATTGGTTATAATGAGGGGTAAAGGGGGCATATCCCGAAAGAGCTGGCGATATTTTCCAATAGCCACACAAAATCCAATCAAGGTGCAATTGCAACCCACAATTGCCACCTGGGTAGATGTTCTAAAGTTGGTCACTAGGTACCTCGGTCAAAGTGCGACATTTAGATTTTCGGCCTAATAAATGGGTCACGGGCTGCATCCCGTCCAAGAGGTGGGTGCCTCAAGGGGGGATGCACAGAACAACCGGACCTCGACCTTCAACCCTTCACAGGTATCTCCCTGCCTTATGGTGATTGGAACACTTGACTTGGAGGATTTTGAGTTCCCTATTTGACAACCTCTATGTTTTGACAATGTGAGAACCAGATAACGGGGAGTTATTTGGATGCCTATCCCCGAAATCCTACCTAGACTAAAAAAATTTTTTTGGCACCTCCCATGGAGGAAAACTTAGTGAGTTTTTAGAAAGATTTTAGATGTAGTTGTTTTGGGAGGTTGGGGGTGCAAACCAACCTCGTTGATTTAAAAAATGGGAGTGGATAGTCTCGTCAAGAAAAGATGGGGAATTTTCGGAATCCCTTTGGAGGAAACTTACTTTGACCTCCACATTTTAAGAAGAAGCTATGTGAGTGATTAGTGACTTTTGTGTGTGAGTGAAAGTGTGCCAATTTTTAGTGAATTAGATGTTACCTTGCTGCATGTGGACTTCGCTTGGTCCTTACAAGAGTTTGATTACCTAATTAACTAAGTTCCTTTGGTACAACCTTGCGTAATTCAAAATCCCTAGGAAGCTAGCATGTGGACATGTCTGTTACTATCTTTTAAATCCCTATTTGTGATGTAATCTAGAAAAATCTTGAAACTATCATAGATTGAACATGTGGGCATGTATGGGCCCGTTACAAACCTTTAAACTTTCCTAGTGTTTTGATCTAAGAAAGAAAAATTCCAAACACTATCCTATCTTTGTCGCATGTGGGTATGTATGGGCCCGTTACAATATTAAGGTATGTTTGAAAAAGAAAACTAAGAGGGGTCCCAAGAAGGGTCGTTGTCCTCTCCTAAAGGTTTTAAACTTTGTTTAAGGGAGATGAAAGTGTTTCACAATCTTTTTCTGATTCTTAAGGTCGCTTGAATGCGCGAGAGAAGAGCATACTAAGTGATTGTAATTCAAATTCTAGTCCCAATGTAAGTTTAGATGTGATTAAAAATAATTTCCACTTTATCTTATAAGTAGCCATCCATGTGGCAAAAAGCAAATAAGGGAAATTGATTTTTTCCTCCTAAGTGCCTATGTGTGTTTGACTAACCCCTTTATATGATGAGGGGACTAAGTGTGGTGCAGTGTTTAGAGCATGCTTGTCATCATTTTTAAGAAGGCAAATGGCCTCCCCCACATCCCAACAATTTACAATGTGAAATTTTAATCAGATGCACGACCTCTAGTGGAGACAGAGGCGCACAAAGTGCAGGCGCGCGAACAAAGTTGAGTCAAAAAGTGCATGCACGTAGAGAAAGGCTGGAACTTAAGCACATGCACACCTGATGCGCGTCTGTGGGGTAGAATACCTGCGCACTTGTGACAAGTGGCCGAGAAAGAAAAATCCGGGTGGATTTCTCTCAATTGTCTAAGCTAGAGTAAAATAACCCTAAAGAAAACAAATGTCACAGATTCCCATGACTGAAACTGTGCCTTGATACCACGTGTTTTTCCAGCTTGATACTAACTGGGAGATAGCTTGATTAGCTAGAAACATCCTCAGAATCTCCCTCCTTAACAACAATAGTCCACTTCAGATTATCTCCTTCAAAAAGAAGCAAGTTTTTTGGTGTTTTCTTTGCAATTTCTGATACTTCTTCTGCGGCTTAGAATTTTGCTTCTCCAATTCTTGATTCTGTTGTTGCAAAGTTTAAAATTGTAGCTTTAATGTTTTCACTTGGTGGCTATCCTTTACAACTTCTCTAGTCTCTTCTTTTGGCTTGACCAAAACCTGTGTCTTGCCTTTCTCTTTTAACCCATGTTCTTCATCCATGATGACATTATTTTGATTAGCCAATTTTTTTCTCTTTCTGGATCTTATATCACATCTATGTGTTGTTTCAGTCCCCTTTCCTTTTGCTTCTTCATGTGCTCCTGCATTTCTCATATTTGAATCTTTATCTCTGGTTTGATGTCTTCTGAGAATTTTCTAGAGGGTAACCCTGCATCTGGATAAATTCCATCAGAATCCTACTCAGGATCTGGGCCAAAATCCCCTACACCTTGTTGTAATATTGAATATGCAAGGTGCTCTGTTTTGACCACTGTAGTGGGAACTCCTGAAGCTTCACCCTTGCAAAATTTCAACTTATATTTATATCTTGTCATTTTATTCAGTGTGTGGACAACCATTTCCTCCATTTCTTCCATGTTGGCAAATTCAGAATTGTCTTCATCTTCAATTACAATGGGATGGTAGTCTGTTAATGATGGGTTAAAAAGTGCCTTGGAATTCAATCTTAATTGATTTATAATTCTAGTTTTCCTGTTGGGTTTGTTAGGAATTCCAGGATCTTGAATCCCTTTTCTTTTCCTTCTTTCCTTAGCCTCAGGGGACTCCTTAAGTAAGGCTTCCACAAGGATAAATTCTACCTTAAATATTTTAGGACTGTGTTGCTTCGATTTCATTTGCCCTCTTGTTTTTCGTTTCAGGAAATTTACCTTGTTGTGTGGTGGGAGGTGCCTGTGTATCTTTAGCACTTCTGGGTGATAATTGGATTCATGAGATATCATTTTCTTGTTGTTTCACACTAGAACACTTGTTACCTTCAATTTCCCTTCATTTTGTAGTGGAGGATATCAGTCGGATTTGGGGGATTTTTTATTTTATTAGGGTTGTTGGATTATTTTCTTTTGATGGGGTACCTTTGGTTTTGGGAGCCTTTTTCTGGCTAGTTGGTTGTTGTGATGCCCTTGATGAACCACCAGTTTCAGGGAAATCGCTATCCTCTGTTTCATCTCCATTCCTTTTATCCTCAGACTTTGTATCGGGTTGTTTCTCTTGCTCCTTTAAACCAATAGATTACAAAAAGTAGTCCCATGACATTTCAATTTCATCCAGTGTGAAGAGCACTAGGATTTCGATCAAACCATGATGGTACAAGATCCTATGGGAAGAATCAAGATGGACCTGAATCCTTCTGTCCATTTTAGTTAGGTTTTTGAGAAAATAAAAGGCTAAATTTAACTCCTTATCCCTGCTCAAGTGCATGAGAAAATGAAGATGGCAGAAATGTATAATTGTGAATCGGCCCTCACTTGTGATGTATCTCCAAACAACTGTGAGTGGACCCTTCAATTCCTCTTTTTCCATGAAAAATGAATCCCCTAGCTCCCGTCAGGGTTTTGGTGCTATGTCACCAAAAATTTGTTGTAGAGTTCGCGGTTTAGTTTACCTTTCTTGAACCACCTCTCTCTGCAGACCGGGAGAGTGCACATTGCCCCAACGAAATGTTATGTTATTTGGATGCAAGTATCCTTGAGCTGGGTTTGAAACCTGTCGAACGTTTGTGCGCATTGCAAATCCAGACCTGCATGGAAACCCTTGAACTAATATATGAAGTCATACCATTCAGATTTAATAAAAAGGTCTATGTTTTTTGGGATAGCTTCAAATAGATTGATCCTCTATGGCTTTGTTCTATTCAGCTGCCATCGGTCTCGGGGAGATACCATGTTGAGATTATTACCTAAGCAGCGAGTCAAACTTGAAATTTAATTTGTAGAAGATGCAAAGGATTAGTTAATCGTAACCTTTAATCAAATGAAAATAGCACATGTGACCATAATTTTGCAACAAACTTTGTGATGATAAAAACTGATGGTGAAGCTTGCATGGTTTCAACACGAACTTAACAAAAATTTCTTGATGATTGAACTCAAAAATGACTTTGGTGTATTGGAATGACTTTGGTGTATTGAAGTGCTCATGAGCATGCATGCACATGCAGGTGCCAACACAACACCTTTTAAAATTTAAAATTTATTTCTAAACATTAAAACAATTAAAGCAATGTGCCCTTTACATTGTTTGCAAGAACAAGCATGTTCTTGAAATCAATTCTTTTTTTCACTAAAAGGGCTCTGCAAACCTGATATAATCTCAGTAAAACATTTCAAGATGACCAAATATTGTTAACCCTAATCAAAATTTGCCATAACTTTCCAAGGGAGCAAGAAAATGGTGCAAAAAATAATGAAGGGTTAAAACAACTCAAGCTGACCATAGACCATGGAGAAGAAACTGAACAAAAAGAACAAAAAAAAAATCAGTCTTAAGAGGTTGTATAGGCTAATGGAGGAAAAAAGAAAGGATTAAGACCTAAGTTCCAACACCATCACAGGGTATGTGTCTCAACCATGTATCAAATAATTTACCAAACCATCAAACTGTACCATACCAAGAATCAACTGTGTACCACAACAAGTGCATCAACCATGCACCAAACCTCCACCAATATGTCAATATCACCAAGATGTGCCTCAAGCACTATTCCAACATCAAGTGTCCAACATGCACCTAAATCATGTGCTAAACCAAGAACCATGCTACTCCTCAACAAGTATTATACCAATATCAACAAGACATGCATCCAATCATGTACCTCAAACCATGTGCCTCAACCATATACCATATCACTCATGATATGTCTCAATCATGCCATACACCATAACATCATCAACATGTAACAATCAAAACAAGAATATAAACGTACCTATAACTCTGTAAAATACATGGTGTATGTGATCACAAACCTACAAACATTCCTCAACTTCAACAATAAGAGAATAGTATCTTCAACAAACTTTATCTTAGTCTCACAGGACTAGTTTTTGGATTAGTCACAAACCCTAACTTTCAGAAAGCATAACTCTGTACTTGTAATGAATAAGGTATAAAAATTGTACATAATAGTATTCTATATCTTCTCTACAATGCCTCCAGGTTTCACTTCTTGGAACCTCCCAGAAAAGGAGTTATATAAAAAAATGGTAGACCTTGTTGAATTCTATCTTATTCTAGAGAGTAACATTGTAGAGCATGCCACACACAAAATATTTGATATATGGATCTGAAAATTTCACAACAAATACTATGGGCTTTACTCTATCCAATTCATTTGGTCTCACTTAATTTGGATGTTATATGAATAATTTATGACATTTTTACCCAGAATATTGTTTTGAGACTAGTTCCAAGACTAGCCAAAAACCCTATCTTCCACAGAGTGTATCTACAAACATACAATGACCCAGAAGCTGAAATTTCTACCACAAGTACCCTGATATGTCTTCTTAATATCGTCTAGTTTTATTTATATATATATTTATAAAAACAAAGTTATAGGAAAAATGGTAAGATGACCTATAAATAACATACCTTAGAACACATCCTCACAAGACTTCATCCTCCCTTGCAATTTCGACCTTCTTTAATTCATCTTCCCTCTGAAAAATGCCTCATATATCCTTTGTTACCTTATATAAGAATCACTTGATCACTTATATAGATATTCAATGAACTTGTGAGTATCAATTAGGTTCTTATGAGAGACTTCTTGAGGTGTATTTATACTTTTTCTAAGTAACCTCTTTCCTTAACTTTAGGGCTTATTGAAATTTCTTGTTACAACCACTTTACCCTTTCATTAAAGACTTGTAACCAACTAGGGGATTCTTGACCATTCTTCGGGGCTTCCAACTGAACAAATCCATATCTCCCTAACCACGAGGAACCATGTGGTGTACCACATATCACCGGAAACGACATGATGAACACGATACATATATGAATATCTTGCTTGTATTTGCACTATCCTTCATGTTCCTAAGAAAACTCTAGGTTCCATAGCCACACCTTTGGGGCTTCATGTAGGATTATTCAAATGCACCCAACTAACTCATCATCAATCTCGATCATACAGATGTCAATCAATTATCCAGCATCTTTGTACCTCTCCGAGGTTTGACATCAATATCCAAGGGTTGACATCAATGACAACCATCTATCCAAACCAACTATCCAAAAATATCCCCCTTTGGTGTTGATGGAAACACTCATGCTCGTGCTCCCACTATGATCATTGCTCCTCATCAATGTTTCTATATATCCCCCTTTGAAATCAATGGAAAAGGGTATCTCCATTTGGGGATTCTCCCCCTGTCTTCATGCCTATCTTATTTCTCTTCATATTTGACCAAAGGTTAACTCCCCCTATCGATATGTCTCCTCCTATCATTGTACCTACTGTAATCAATCATGGGTAAAAGAATAGCTTCCCCTATGGGTATGTCTCCCTATTCGTATGCTACTAATATTCCTTTCTGGATCTCTCTCTCTTTCACACACCTACTATGACATAATGAAATTTTCGTTTTTCCTCAAGGGACAGAGTCCACGAAGTCCTATGGGGGCCTAGCGCAAGCTAGTTCTTCCTTGTTCACCTCCCTGTGATCATGGGTTAAGACCATAGGCCAAACAAACCAGGTGCCTTTTTGTGTTTCGCGACTCAGCGATACCAGTGAATCTAATCTTTAAAGGTAGAATGGTGAGGGGGCTTTGGAATGAATCCCTAGCTGTAGATCTGGGTGCGCAGATTCTAGCCATCTAGATCTACCCCTCGCTTAATGACAAAGCACTAGCTCCCTTTTCTTTAGTCCCCATCTCTATAGGACCACATACATGCCTAAATGCAAGCACCTTTCACAACTTGCGACCTCGCAACTCGCGAGTCGAAGACCCTCAAATTTTCTTCACCAATCGCCGATACCTGAGGTTCCAATATGGTATGGCCTCTCCTTATTAGCGCTCCCCATGCATGACCACCAGCTAGGGATAACTACTAGCCTTGCTTGCAACTCGCAAGTTCACGAGTTGAGAGGTTGAACCTCTGGGCCCTTCTTTTACAAAACCCTGAGACGCGAAAGTCAGAGAAGGTTTGACTCCTTCCGGGCTTCTCAGAACTTGCAACCTCGCAAGTTGGGGTGTCGAGCCTTCATGCTCCTACCTCGCGAACCTCCGAGACATGAGAATTCAACAGAATATTGACTCCCATTTCAAACGACACGTGTCCACCACCTGTCACCACTTCTCCCTCTCTCTGGGGATCTTATCGTTACACCACCTGTCAACCACGTGGGTCCCACCAAGCGGACGTGCCACGTGTTGCACAAGCTCTCGCAACTCGCAAGATTGGGACTTCTACAGTCAAAATTGTTTCCCCTCAACCTCTGAGACCCTAATATGCGATATATCGAGACGTCAGATCCCACGACTGTCCTTCCTCTTTGATCAACGGCCCAAATCACATTGCGATCTTGCGACTCAGGACTTCCTGACTCCAAGAGTCTGATCCTCTATCTCCAAACTCATGAATCCTCGATATGCGAAATGGTCAGGTCTCTGCCACCTTTCCTCCAACATGGACGGTCCCAATATCTTTGGAACTTCTCCTCTCCATTACAACGCGTATCGGAATTTTGGGTATCAGAATTTCACGATTTGCGAGGGTAAGGTTTTCTGGCCCTCTATTTTCCCGGATGCTGAAATGCTGAAACATTGATCAGCAACCACGTGTCCCTCTGATGGATGGAGATGACCTTCAACCAAGATCAATGGTCGTGATATTTTTGGGATGATCAATGGTCACGATCAAATCTCGGCTTTCCTTAATCTCATTCACACCTCATGCCATTTCGGGGTTTCGGTGATCGGGATTTCACGACTCATGAAGACAAGGGTCCTTGCTCTTTAGGTTCCTAGGTGATGAAATGCCGAAGCACTCACCCGCAGCCACGTGTACTCGATAGATGGATGGTCCAGATACTTCCATGGATCATGGGATCTACGGTCCCGATTTCTTCATTTCTTGCAAGGGTAAAAGGGGTCATGGCATTAATGCTTGCGTCTCTTCCTCAAATCTAACGTTCGTTATAGACCTTGAATCCTCCGAAAGGATCTCGTTCGTTAATCAAGACTTAACCATATGCTGCCATGTCAGGATTTCACAAATCAGGGTTTCGGGACTTGCGAGTACATGAGAACTTGCACTTGGATACCCTGGATGCTGAAACACCGAAATATCATAACTTACAAGAACCACTCCCTCTCGTGCCAGGTTTCTAAAATGTACGCTATCAAATCTCCTTCGAACTTTTGGTAAGGTTCGCCAGATGTGAAAGATCGACTGAAAAGTCTCTAGAGGCCTTCGAGCTATTAACTCTTGTGACTAGATAGTGGGCCATTTCAAGGGCATGTTATGATGGCAGTATTATACCGGGGGTTTACCTCGGCTCTAGAAAGTGAGGGGACTTTCTCGAAAAGGGTGCCCCTGTGGGAAGGTCTATCTGGGACATTATCTGAGGCAAATAAGAGAATAAATT
>ML797906.1:165437-196730 GCA_009831015.1 Picea engelmannii
GTATAAGCATACAGTCACCATTTTTGACCAAAATATTACACAGACAATCTTACATTGAAAACAAACACAGTTGCACCGAACTTGAGCATACATATCAGAATATAAATTTCAAGATATGAAACATAACACTTATAAAAAAACACCAGATTTGATGCAACTGCTAAGAGGGGTGCTCATTTCCACCCAACCGTAGGCTCAACGACTCCCAACGGATTTACCACTAGCCACCCCCGAGCTGAGACCACGATGGTGCGAGACTGCGTCTCGGTTTGCTAGTGATTGAGAATGAGGGTTACTCTCCCCCTTCTCCACTATCACTCACTCTGCATATCTCCAGAGTTCTTTCTCTTTCCCTCGCATCTTTCCCTCATGCCTTTTCCTCTTGCGAGGTTGCGTGTGGCACGAATTTTCGTGCACTGGTTAGGCCTGAGACTCCTATGGATGGGCGGTTCACCTCCCCCATCCCTCATTAATTTTTGAGGAGTCATCTACTTACCAGCCTGTGAGACATTAAATTCAGGCCAGCGAGCTGCTCTTGGTTCTCCGGGCCAGTGAAGACCAAATATGGTATTGGTTTTCGGTGGAAGTTAACGCCACCTTTCTAGGTGCCTTCCACCACCTTTCTTTATCCATCGTGGTCTCTTTTCCAGCATATCCCCTCTCAACAGTCCTGCAATATATATTCATAATATTATTCACATTTATCGACCTTTTTCACAAGGTCCATTCACATCACACATTCACATTTTTGGGTTTGCCACAGTTCTTGGCCAGTATAGTTATTTTTACAAATTGGGGGAAACAGGGTGTTACACTCTCTAATGATTTTTCTTCCCTTGACTTTTCTATAATATGTAGATCAAAGTTGGGCTAACTATATATGTTTCCTTTCCTCTTTTCTAGTGTTGTTTATTGTCCATTCGCGCTTCCTCTTGAATTTCACTGACATATATAAAAAAAATTCAAAATTTGATTTCTTCATTTACTTGTCATGTTCACTTGAACATATTTTTCAACAATGTCCTTCTGATGATATTACTTGTACTGGAGGTTTCTCTTTCCCTGTTTTATTGTGCCTTTCACTACTTTCCTTTCTGTGACCAATTGATTCCAATCGATCCCACTGATTCCAATTGTAAATATGCTTCTATGCATATTAATTGTGTTTCCTTTAACTGCTAAGTATCTCATGAATCTATATATGTACATATTTCACAAACTTTTCATAACCTTACTACTAAACTATCCACAATGATGACCCATATATCAATGTACTATCATGGATACTTCTCTGAATATGCTAACACTGATCAATCTATTACTTTGTACTTTTGATATTCGACTGCTCTGAATTTATCTCTACAACCATTGCTTGAAGGATGGCTCTCTAATCTGTTTCAGCTATTCCATGGACTCCCCCTGTTCAATATTCATATTTATTGGGAGTCTGTTGACAGGCGTAAATGACACACCGTCAACTGGAAGGTCAAATCTGGATTGAGGTTGTCTAAATAACCCAAGTCATTTGGAATCAAATGACTTGACGGGTTTAATGGCTCTGTTGGCCAACTAAAGTCCTAAATTGAAAGAAATGAAAATAATCTATGAAACTACAATACTAAAGATATGAATTTAATAATTTATGAACGTCAAAAATAGAAGTGTGGATATGTACATATGGTTTTGAACAACGTATATACAATTTGCAAGTTTTGTTGGATGTCTTGCGAAATCGATGATTTTTGAAAATTGTTTACGAAGTAGATAAAGAAAACACATATATTTTATATTTTATAATTAAAATCTAAAGAACTAAAGAAATACTAATTAAAATACAATTTGAAATAAGAACAACATAACAGTCAAAGCCAATTTAAATTATTCTTATTTCATTGATAAATAAAATGACGAAAGAAATAGAATATGAGTAAACTAACCTAAGATTAATCAATTAATGAGTTTATGTCTTTGCGCAATTCAAACTCCCAACTATCTTGCCTGTGAGAAAAATATGTAATTGGATGGGGCTAACACTCCTAGAATCAAACTCAAAGGTATTTTCGGAGTAGAAATATAAGAGAAGAGTAATAAATACATAGATCTGGTGATCTTGCAATGATGAACACTTATAGTGAAATAAATTTAATATTAATCATTCATGTAATGCATCATTTAATATCAAACATAAATTAATGATATTTAAATGAGATAATGATCATAGATGTAATATATGAACAACAAATTACAGACATAATTAAAGTGTTGAATAATATGAAATATCATACGAGAATAAGACTAAAGCTTGTTTAAATGTAATAACATTCCATAATATAAAAGGCAAAACATAATGGGTAAGTGACACATTGTTCTAAAGCCAATGAGTGAGAAGCTCATCCATACAGTCTTGAAAGTTACATGTCCATAATGTGTCCAAATAAAAATTCCCTTCACCACCAAGAGTGAACAATATTTAAACTAGTTCAGGATTCAAATTCTCATATCATACAAGATAGAGTTGAATCCACAAAAACTAGATAATATTACAAAAATAGTGAAAATAGTAACCACTCATGCATGAGTTGGTTTTGTCTAAATAAGACAAAGTTTTATAAACATAAAAAAGACAAAAACTACTAAATATTTGAAAGTATGATTCAAAGTGTTTGTTCCATGCAATCAACAGTATAATCCTCCATTTCCTGTAAATAGAAAAAAACGATATGATATTCAAAAAAAAAAAAAAAATGTTAATTATTATTCAAAAGAGACTGGCTACATAATCATAGATTTTGTAGCTAGTCTTATTTTTGGCAAATGAAACCAAAAATTAAATCCAATTATTTCATTTTTTCATAACAAAATTGAATGAAATCAAAACAAAATCGTTTTACCAAAAAATTAGCCAAAGAGGGATCTGACAGTTCAGAATTTATAATTTCCTTGAAACTGGTTGTGTTTTTAATTATTATATTCCCGGCCCTTTTGAATCATTTATTCTCCCTCTCCGTGTGTGACTTCAAGTCAAGGTTCTCATGTTTTAACAGAGCATTCTAAGCAGCCAAGCATTTAACTCGAGCCTATAAAAGCAACACATCTGTATAATAATGCTCTATCCAGTCGAGACAGTTATCACAGTGCATCGAGGTAATGGCAGATCGATGTGGAGCACAGTCGATAAGGGGTTCTTTATTTTTACCTGTGGTTTGTTCTAGGTTGTGACCGATACCCAAAAATCCTTCTTTACCCTTAATACACAGGAGTAAATTGGTCACGAAATCATATTGCTCAACATGGGTAATAACCTCTCTCCTGGAACACTGATTTTCTAGGTCTTCATGAGCCACAAAATATTCTCTCTCATGATCTGAACACTGATCATTGATATCGATCGGATCGATCGAGCTCATATGATTACTCTTTCAATTTCTTAGTTTTCTAGAAATCAAACAACCAACATTCTTATTCCTTAAACTTAAATCCGTGCTCTGTGGTTTCTTTCCCTTACGAAAATTCTTCACAACAGGTTTATCATTAACGTTTAAACTAGAATCATTCATAGGCACAAGACAATACTTTTCTCTTAATTCGGCAATTACTTGTTCCGGAGATCTTCCAGGTGAAAACCTACATGGTAATTCTTTATCCACAGGGGTTTCATCAACAACATAAACTGATTCAATAAATTCTGGGCCATTAATTGAATTAACAACCTGGCTTTCAGTTACTGGTCTGTCTAAATTAGGGTTTACAATTAAAAGAGGGTTGATTGTAGCATCGGCCTGGGTGAATCCATTTCTGATCATAAAGTTCTCCCAATTGTCACCTATTTTCGACAAGTAGTAAACCAACAAGATTTTAACGAGTCTATGGTGAAACAGACTCGACTTGATACCCTGTCGCTTATAGCGCTTGGACATTTTGTAAAGACTCATCAAAAGGTAAAAAGGCATATCCAACTCAAACCCTATGAAATTCATAAGAAGACGAATGTGGTACAGAAAAAATATCCGATATCGGCCTTCACATGTAACAAACTGCTTCAGAATTAAAAGGAGACTGTGCCATCTAGGTTTTAATAGAGAAATAGGAATACCTTTTGTACAAGAAGTGGTTTCGCAGGAAGCCATGAATAAAATCCATGGGACATTTTCTAATTTAGAGTTCTTAAACCACCTCTCGCCTTTTAATGGGAGTCCTATCGCCTTGCTCATGAAATCCTCTGTTAATTCCAATTGTATATATCCAATCTTGGCCCTGAATCTGTCAAAAGTTTGCACAAAATATTTTGCAGCTTGGAGATTATAGACTTTGAACTTATTGAGGATCACATCCCATCCATGAGCCTTCAGGTCGTCAATAATGTCATCATGGAATAAAAACTCTTAGCATCCATTTGGCTCGATACAAAACACGGGTGCCATTACCATTGTGACAAGGATGCAACAGATATCAGAAGGGATAGGTTTAGGCTTCCCACGGATGAGCAACAGAGACAGGTCTAAGAGAGATGTAATAGCATGAAAATCGCAGAGTCTAGGGGCTATCATAACTCAGACAGGAGAATTAGGGAAAACAAAAACCAGAAGGTTCGTAAGACTCCAAACCATTTCTCACGATGAGTGCCAAATATTATAGAGTACAAAATCCTATGCACATAATGAATGGTCTCATTAATGTTTCGGGCCAGCAAGATGAAATGAAGACGCAAGTACAACATGCCTGTACTAGTTTGCATGAATGCTGATATGACAATTAAACTCATGAGAACACTATCAATAGTTAAAAAAGGTTCTTGTGCATTCAAACATTTCCACAATGAACTATAGAACCAATGAATTCATAAAAACCATAATACACAAAGATTTCGATAGTGGATTAATCAACCATTTCATAAGATTTGAATTTTAATCATATATGGGTGACTTTTAAAACAATATTTCTAAGGTAGAATATTATGAAACCAAGCCAAGTTTTATTTTTAAATTCATACTTACAGTCATGAATTAAAAATAAAACAAACGAAAATGAAAACGAAAAAAAACTCAATAAGGTAAACTTAACCCAATCATTGCCTTGAAATTCATAAACATAAACATTTACAAATAGAAGGTGATGGAAACTATAGAAAGGTAGAGTCTCTTTCAATCATGATAAGTATCGAAAATCATGTGTGGCTGCCAAAAATGGCGACGTACTAGGAGAAACAATTATCTCTGCATCACCATAAAGTTCATGTCAGGGTGAATCAGATGGAAAGATTTTTTTAGAAATAGTTAACAACAAGTCAAGCATACTGATCATAACTCAGAAAATAGTGCATTTTAGCTTCAAATGTATTTATGTCTAGAAGAATTTCATCCGGTATCTGGCTTAGATTACGAGTGTAGAGATTTTTTATGCATTTGACTTCGATAATGTTGACAGGGCCACTGCTTCCAGTAGGATCCATAGCCTCAGCAAGGATGTCATTTGACCCACTCTAGTACCTCTATCCTTTCCAAGAGTCATCCATTTATGATATGAGACATCTTTGCACTTTGATCAAATTGAAAATAGACTTGATGACCTTCTTAAAACCCAGCATCAATTCGCTGCCAACATGCATGTTCAGTGCCCCGACAAAGTTTCCTTGCTATCATGCATGCATTTACTCGCTGCTAGCAGACCTATTCAGTGTCCCGGTGGGTTTACATACACTTTCCACACATTATCGTGCTTTCAAATCTCTAGAATTTGTTTATAGTTTGAAAAACTTAATAATATTCAAGAGGGCGGGGTGATACTGAAAATATTGTAGGTTGGAATGAAAAATTTGATCTTTTACCAATTATTCTTTTGTTTTGATGACCTTCATCATGATTCATACACTTATATTTTAGTTAGGAAATCATCTCAAGGACAGGAAGGTACAATTGAGTTGTTTTTCTCAAAACAGGGACATCATTAGAAGTATATTAATGAAAATCACGTCTACTTGTAATTTCAATGAGAAACCAGAAACATTGATTTGAATAGAAAACCACTTCTGTTGATCTGAGTTTTAGCACTTACTGCTCAGGTGCTTGGAAAGTAATCAAATTCTACTAATGAACAAAATTTTTGATTCCCCTTCCACAAATTAGATGGTGACTTAGACATAATTATTCATAAAACACATCAAAACCAAGCAAAATAAAAAACAAAAAAGAAAATTAAAAAATATTTACAAAAGAGCGGAACATAAATCATCAGGTGAAATACCTCTCGAGAGCCAGGAGATTCACTGGGAAAGTGTCTGGTTGTCTCTCCAAATTATGTTGACGGAAAGATGGGGCCCAATTTTTCATAAATTAGAAATGGTCCCAGCCACACATTCTGGAACTTGGTGTGTTCCCCCTTTCCCTCGTGAGCTTTGTCCCACTTGAGAACTAAATCTCCAACATCGAAACTCCTATATAAAGAATAATTTGAATCAAACCATATTTTTACAATTTGTTGATGCTGATCCAGTTTCTTCTTTGCTTGTGTTCTCAGTTCCTCCAGTTTTAATAAGGCATTCATTCAATTTTCTAGAGGAGGGCACTCCTCTTCTTGAACTTTCTGTGACAATTGCAGAGAAGGAAGTAAAACATGTGGAGGGGGAATTGCTTCTCTTCTGTAGATGAGGAAGAAAGGGGAATTGCCAACAGAGGCTTTTGGGGTTACCCTATCAGCCCAAAGTGCATTATACAGTGCATTGTGCTAGTTCTTGTGATTTTCTGAGGCTGTTCTTTTAATAATCTTGATTAAATTTTTGTTTGTTGATTCTGTTAGGCCATTTCCTTGAGGGTAGTAGCTTGTAGAATACTTTAGTTTAATCCATTTTTCCAGAGAAAAAATGTTCATATCAAGGGATGAAAATTAAGAGGCATTATAAAAAACCATACATTTGGGAATGTCGAATCGAGTGATGATATGAGAGTTCAGAAAATATACTACTTGATTTGTGTTCACGACTTTTAAAGGTACATCTTCGAACTATATAGTAAAATAATCCATTGCTTTAAGGATATACTTGTGTTGCTGGGAAGAAGTGGGATTAATTAGTCCTATGATGTCAAGGCCCCATTGCTAAAAAGGGGAATCTACAGTGAAAGGATGCAAAGGGAATGTTGCCTTTTTCACCCGTCCTGCAGCCTTTTGGCAGATTATGAATTTATGACACAGTGCATGGGCATCTTTTAACAAGGTAGGCCAATAGTACCTAGCTCTTACCACTTTGTGGGTGGTGGTATCTCCACCGAAGTGACCACCAACTTCACCTGCATGAAGTTCAGATGTCACTTGTTCTGACTCTTCCTTCTCTAAATAACGCATAAGAACACCATCAAAGTTCTTTCGAAACAATACATCATTTATTAACTGGAAAGATGCAGATTTAAGCCTAAGTGCTCTTCTATTTTTAGGATCAAGATTGTGGGGAGCAGATCCATGTGTCAAATAAAATCTAGTGTTCTCATACCAATAATTGGGTGTAACTTGTGCACAACTGATCTGTTTTTTGTTGTGCTGATTTACAATTGAGGTGTTCATTTGACTTTCTTTTTCTTCAATTGAATCAGCCACTAGTTTACACAGGCCTTGGCCTCTAATAATTTGTGTAGGATTTATTTCAAGGCCATATTCCTATAACAAAGTCATCCAATTTTCCCTTTTCTCACCCAGCTCTTTTTGTACTAATAGGTTTCTCACAACAGGATAAGGAACAATAACCTTGGTTCTAGATTTCAAAAGGTAAGATCGAAAGTGTTTCATTGCTTTGAAAATAGCATATGTCTGCTGATCTACTGCTAGATAATTAAGCTCTACTCCTTTAAAATATGAGCTCATGAAGGCAATGGGTATTTCATTGCTTTCAACGTTTTTCTGTGTAAGTACAACAACATAAGATCGGTCGGAAGAAAAGGTGTAAAGAGTGAAATCCTGAGAAAAATCAGGACTCATCAAGGAAGGGGCTTCTATTATTGCTTTTCTAATTGAGTCAAAATCCTGACTTTCTTATGGTCCCCAATGATACAAAACATCTTTTTAAATTAAATTTTGTAATGGTCTTACCATTTTTGAGAAACTTGGGACAAACCTTCTGACAAAATTAATCTTGCCCAAAAAGGACTGCATGGATTTTTTGGAAGAAGGAGGGTTGAGTTTAGCAATAGCTTGGGTTCTTTCAGGGTCAATAATCATTCCATCCTTAGACATTGTAAACCCAATCAGTTTACCTTGCTCCACTGCAAATACCAATTTCTTAGGGTTGAGAGATATGCCGAACTTGTGAAATCATTCTAGGACAACCCTAAGGTGAGGCAAATGATCTTTCTTGTTTTTAGAGAAGACGGTGACATAATCAAGGTAGACCACGATTGACTGGTTAATGAGGCCATGTAAAGAAATATCCATTTCTCTCTTAAAAGTGGCACCGATGTTTATCAGTCCAAAAGGAATTTTCTTGCATGCATAAGTGCCCCATGGGGTGCGAAAGGTGGTTTTAAGTTGATCCGAGGGGGACATGAGGACCTGGTTGTATCCTGAAAAACCATCTAGCAGAGATAGTATTTTGGAACCAGACACTTGTTGTAGGATTTGTTCCATTGGAGGAACACGGTCATTGTCTTTATTAGATGTTTGGTTTAAGTTCCAAAAATCGACACATAGTCGAATTTCACCACTTTTCTTCCTTACAGGGACTAAATTAGACACCCATTGCATGTGCCTAACTGGGAAAATTAACTTTGCAGTTATTAATTTGTTTAGTTCTTTTTTAACAGTGGGTTCCAATTTAGGATGCATCTTCCTCGATTTCTGTTGAAAACGCTGAGTCTGGGGTTTCATAGGGATAACATGTTGTATGATGTTAAGGTCAAATGTTTTCAAGTCATCATACGTATAAGAAAAAACATCTTTAAATTCTTTAAGTAGCTTTATTAAAGAAGATCTTCTTGCTTGGAACATCCCTTTCCCAGATTAATATTTTGAGGATTATCCTTTGTTCCTAAATTATCTGTTTCTTAAATCAAAGAAGAACTGTTATTTTTACAATTTACTGTCCCTCTAAATTTATAATGCAAGTCATAAAATTTCTCTAGTCTTACGACAGATCTAGGGATAGAGTTTACCATCTCGGATGTCGATTCAAGAGATCGAGGATCAGATATTACCGTGAAATTTCGGAAGTTCTCATCAATGACTGCACCTTGGAAGGTGTCTTCCATATGCAGGAAGATGATAATATGATGGTCATCATCGAATACTCTTCAATTTGTAATGTTATCTGGTATTGACAGTCTGAACAAAAATTCAATTGAAAATGAATTAGGGGAAAGACCTTCAGCGAGCAATAGTTTGGAAGAAACATTGGCCAATAAATCAACTTATGAATAACTCAATCTAGGAATGGAATTTATGTTGAATGATGAAAATTTATGCATTAAACTCCATACCTTTGTTTGGTAGCTTTTCAAATGTGGTGATAAGAAATCTATGGCGTTTCTTACCTGCCTAACTAGGATTTCTAAATCAACAAATACTCTCAAATTCTGCACATCCATATCCAAAGCTTTCCCGAGTCCTTGTAGAAGTGCTTCGTACTCGGTCGTGTTATTAGTACATTCAAACTCTAACCGGAAAGCAATAAAAGTCTTATTACCTGTAGGATTGATGAGTACACAACCAACACCTACTCCTTCTTTGGATTTGGATCCGTCAAAGTATAGGACCAGATCTTTGTATCATCGGAAGTACTTGGAATACTTGGCAAAGAGGATGTCTAAGTACAGGTTATAACTTTAGGTTGTTGCGTAGGATCAGTGATGGGAGAGATTTTGATCATGAAATTAACAAAGAAGGTATTCATTCCCCGTGTTTCAAATTAATTAGCAGATGTAATGAAAGGTTCATTTGTATCATTAATATCTGTTACAGTATGCTTAAGATAACGTTCTCTGTTTATCCTGGTTTTGTTGGACTGTCCATTTTCAGGCAGCCAAAAGTGACACCAATCTGTGGAAAAGTAACCGTGCAGTTGTTCTGACCAATCCCTGCTTAAAAACAAACCATAAACTTTAAGGACATCGACAATGATAATATCAATTATCTGATGAACCTTAGGATTGGATGATAGTCTAATCAGTACATTCTTAAGCTCACCAATTACTTTCACGTTTGTTCAATCCAACTGAATGATTTTAATATCATAAGGTTTAACTTTTGCATTAATTTTTTTGCATACAGATAGAGGCGTCATGTTTGATTATGTGTTGTAATCAGCCATACAAATATGCACATTCCTATTAAAAATTTCAAAGGTTAACAAAAAGGGCTGGGCATTTTTCCAAGTGTTAACAACATAATTCTATTGATTTTTTGTTGTTTTCCCTAAAACAGTTTTATTTACATTGGCTACAGTTTTTTCTGCAAAATCCCTTCTTTCTAGAGGTTTAGATGTATTTTTAGTTGGGACATTCTTAGCTACGTTTGAATTAATTTCTGCTGATTTTTTGCTGCTACAGTCTCTCTTTTTACTGTTTTCAGTGATACTTTGAAGCATTTTCTGCAAAATAAGGGGAAATTTCAGCAGTTCAAAAACATAAATATTTGCCCTCAATTTTTTTAGATCTTCAATTAAATCGTATTCTAAAACTGGGGCCGTTAAGATTTATTTAATTTCAGTTTTCTTTGACTACTTTGGAAACACATTTTTACTTTCTTCAAAAGGGAGTTTGTTTTGCGTTTTGCTTCTTGTGTTGTAGGGGTGGACAGTTTCAAAATTCGCTTGGAAAATATTGTCCAATAAGTGACCGAAAATAGGGGGAGATGAGTCTTCCTCTTCCGGTACCTCTTCCTCAACTACATATTTAGAACTTTCAGGAGGAATAAAAGCAGAATTATCATGTGCTTCTAATATGGTTTGCAAAGCATACTGTAAACTTTCAAAATTTAGACCTTCTGTGGTCAGGTTTGGTCAGTTGGGAGGAAAAGGTTTTCTGAAAGGAGGTTTAAAACTTCCTTTCCCTTTGGATGCCTCCTTGGCTGATCTCTTCAAGTCGATGACCTGATTGGATAGTTTTTGGAAGATTTCTGCAAGCTCTCCAAGTCTAAAGTTTCTTGTTGATTTTTAGTTTGAGGGGGCCTAGTGAGAATCTCTATTTTCTTCTTAGAGGATGAGGCTATTTCAGCTTCACTACTAAGATTATCTTTTAGGCTCAATATATGTTTCTCAATTTGACTTTCTTCCTCAAAAGATTCTAACAATGTGTTATTTGTAGACCTTTTGACCCATATGGATATGTTATTGTGCAAGGCTTTGGAATAATATGCAACAACTAAACTTTTAGTGGGCATCGAATTTGCAGGGATTTTGTTCTTTAACGGAAAAAATCTTTGGTTAAAGTCCTTCACTTTTTCCTTAGGATTCATTTTTAAGCTGGAGAGTTTCATAACCAAGACTTCAGGAGATTTATCATCTCTAAAGTTTTCCAAGAAACAAGTTTCAAACCTGTCCCAAGAGATGATGGTTTGGGGTTGTTGAGAAAACTACCATGTGGAGGCGTTTCCCTCAAAAGTATAAGGAAATAATCTGCATACTACATCCTCGTGTTCAACACTTCGGAGTCTAATGGAAAACATAAATTTTTTGATGTGATCCTCAGTGGATTGCTTTGAATCTGGATCGAATTTAGGAAACCATTTCTCTGGATGTTTCGGTAATGGGTGTTGGGGTCCAGATATAGCCACAACATCTTGATCGATCCAAGGTATGGAACGATTATTTTGGTTTGCCATGGGAGTGGGTGGTGTCAAAGACTAATATCGTTCTAATGAAGAGTTACCTTCGTCTGAAGACTCTCCTCATGAAGAGGATGGAGAAGAATCGGGTGGAGATGGTGGAATATTGGGTCCTCCTACTCCAGGAATGAGTGTTTTAGTAGGATTAGTAGTATTTCCACCTAAAGGGTTTTGGAGTAGACGAATGCCTTGAAGTTGCTATCAGATATCCGAGAAGTCAAGGGGTTGATTAAGTGGCCTAACAGGTTTTCTAATAGAAGCTAAGGCACTATGCGTTCTTATGAGTTACTAACAAACAATATCTTGGACATCGGCCCCTTGAGAACTGGTGTCACTGGTTCAACGAGAATCTTAGGGTTATCGTTTGACGTAGTTGTTGTTTCATGACTACATGTTACGACATGAGTACAAGTGTATGGGGAGGATTCTTACAACCTCCATGTGCCATCAATTTAATTTAGGCCCTCCTTCTAGCGCCATTTGTTGACAGGCGTAAATGACACATTGTCAACTAGAAGGTCAAATCCAGACCGTGGTTGTCTAAATAACCCAATCCATTTGGAATGAAATGACCTGACGGGTTCAATGGCTCCGTTGGCCAACTAAAGTCCTAAAAATTAAATAAATGAAAATAATCTATGAAACTACAATACTAAAGATATGAACTTAATAATTTATGAATGTCAAAAATAGAAGTGTGGATATGTACATATGGTTTTGAACAACGTATATACAAATTGAAAGTTTTGTTGAATGTCTTGCGAAATCGATGTTTTTTGGAAATTGTTTATGAAGTAGATAAAGAAAGAACATACATTTTATATTTTATATTTTATATTTACAATCTAAAGAACTAAATAAATGCTAACTAAAACACAATTTGAAATAAGAACAACAAAACAGTCAAAGCCAATTTAAATTATTCTTATTTCATTGATAAATAAAATGACAAAATAAATAGAATAAAAGTAAACTAACCTAAGATTAATCAATTAATGAGTTTATGTCTTTGCACAATTCAAACATCCAACTATCTTGCCTGTGAGAAAAATCTATAAAAGGTTGGGGCTAACACTCCCAGAAGCAAACTCAAAGGTGTTTTCAGAGTAGAAATATAAGAGCAGAGTAATAAACACAGATCTGGTGATCTTGCAAGGATGAACACTTATAGTGAAAGAAATTTAATATTAATCATTCATGTAATACATCATTTAACATCAAGCATAAATCAATGATATTTAAATGAGATAATGATCAGAGATGTAATATATGAACAACAAATTACACACAGAATTAAAGTGTTGAATAATATGAAATATCATATGAGAATAAGACTAAATCTTGTTTAAACGTAATAACATTCCATAATATAAAAGGAAAAATGTAATGGGTAAGCACCATGCTAGTCTAAAGCCAAGGAGTGAGTATCTCGTCCATACATTCTTGAAAGTTACATGTCCATAATGTGTCCAAATCAAAAGTGCCTTCACCAACAAGAGTGAATAGTATTTAAACTAGTACATGATTCAAATGCTCATATCATACAAGATAGAGTTGAATCCACAAAAATTGAATAATATTACAAAAATAGTGAAAATAGTAACCACTCATGCATGAGTTGGTTTTTTCTAAATAAGCCAAAGTTTTATAAACATAAAAAAGATAGAAACTACTGAATATTTGAATGTATGATTCAAAGTGTTTGTTCCATGCAATTAACAGTATAATCTTCCATTTCCTATAAATAGCAAAAACCGATTTGATATTCAAAAAAACAATTGCTAATTATTATTCAAAAGAGACTGGCTACAGATTCTGTAGCTAGTCTTATTTTTGGAAAATGAAATAAAAAATTAAATCTACTTATTTCATTTTTTCATAACAGAGTTGAATGAAATCAAAACAAAATCATTTTACCAAAAAATTATCCAAAGAGGGATCTGACAGTTCGGACTTTATAATTGCCTTGAAACTGGTTGTGTTCTTAATGATTATATTCCCAGCCCTTTTGAATCATTTATTCTCCCTCTATGTGTGTGCCTTTAGGTCAAGGTTCTCTTGTTTCAACAGAGCATTCTGAGTAGCTAAGCATTTAAATCAAGCCTGTAAAAGCGACACATCTATATAATAATGCTCTATCTAGTCAAGAGAGCTATCACAGTGCACCGGGGTAATGGCAGATTGACGTGGAACACAGTCGACAAGGGGTGCTTCATTTTTACCTATGGTTTGTTCCAAGTTGTGACCGATACATGAAAAACCTTCTTTACCCTTAATACACAGGGATAAATTGGTCACAAAATCATACTATTCAACATGGGTAATGACCTCTCTCCTGGAACACTAATTTTTTGGGTCTTCACGAGCCAAGAAATCGTCTATCTCACAATATGAACATCGATCTTCAATCTAGATCAAATAGATCGATCTCAGATGATTACTATTTCGATTTCTTAGTTTTCTAGAAATCAAATGACCAACATTCTTACTCCTGAAACTTAAATCCGTGCTCTATGGTTTCTTTCCCTTACATAAATTCTTCACTACAGGTTTATCATTAACATTTAAACTAAAACCATTCATAGTCACATGGAAATCCTTTTCTCTTAATTCGACAATTACTTGTTCTAGAGATCTTCCAGGTGAAAACCTACATGGTAATTATTTATCCACAGGGGTTTCATCAACAACAAAAACTGATTCAATAAATTTTGGGCCATCAATTGAATTAACGACCTGTCTTTCAGTTATTGGTCTGTTAGAATTAGGGTTTACAATTAAAAGAGGGCTGACTGTAGCATCGGCCTGGGTGAAGGCATTTCTCATCATAACGGTCTCCCAATTGTCACCTATTTTCGATAAGTGATAAACCAACAAGATTTTAACGAGTCCACAGTGAAACAGACTTGAATTGATACCATGTCACTTATAATGCTTAGACATTTTGTAAAGACTCATCAATAGTTAAAAAGGCATATCCAACTCAAACCCTATGAAATTCATAAGCAGACAAATGTGGCCCATATCGGCCTTCACATGTAACAAACTGCTTCAAAATTAAAAGGAGATTGTGCCATCTAGGTTTTAACAAAGCAATAGGAATACATTTTGTACAACAAGTGGTTTCACAAGAAGCCATGAATAAACTCCATGGGACATCTTCTAATTTATCATTCTTAAACCACCTCTTGCCTTTTAATGGGAGTCATGTCACCTTGCTCATGAAATCCTCTATTAATTCCAACTGTATATCTCCAATATTGGCCTTGAATCCGTCAAAGGTTTGTGCAAAAGATTTTGCAACCTGGAGATTATAGCCTTCGAAATTCTTGAGGAACACATCCCATCCATGAGCCTTCAGGTCGTCAATAGCATCATCATGGGATAGAAAAGCTTGGCATCCATTTGGCTCGATACAAACCAAGGGTGCCATTATCACTATGACAAGGATGCAACAGATATCAAAAGGGATAGGTTTAGGCTTCCCATGGATGAGCAGCAGAGACAGGTCTAAGTGGGATGTAATAGCACGAACATCGCAGAGTCTGGGGGCTATCATAACTTGGACAGGAGAATTAGGGAAAATGAAAACCAGAAGGTTCATAAGACTCCAAACCATTTCTCATGATGAGTGCCAAATCCTACTGATTACAAAACCCTATGCACATAATTAATGGTTTGATTAATGTTTCAGGCCAGCAAGGTGAAATGAAGATGCAAATACAACATGCCTGTACTAATTTGCATGAATTCTGATATGACAATTGAACTCATGAGAACAATATCAACAGTTAACCAAGGTTCTTGTGCATTCAAAAATTTCCACAATGAACTATAGAACCAATGAATTCATAAAAACCATAATACACAAAGATTTCGATAGTGGATTAATCAATCATTTCATAAGATTTTAATTTTAATCATATATGGGTGACTTTTAAAATGATATTTCTAAGGTAAAAGATTATGAAACCAAGCCACGTTTTGTGTTTAAATTCATTCTTACATTCATGAATTAAAAATAAAACAAATGAAAATGCAAACAGAAAAGAACTCAATAAGGTAAACTTAACCCAATCATCGCCTCGAAATTTAGAAACATAAAATTTACAAATAGAAGGTGATTGCAACTACAGAAAGGTATAGTCTCTTTCGATCATGATAAGTATTGAAAATCATGTGTAGCTGCCAACAGAGTCTCAAAGCTATATGGATCAAAATAATACATGCTCTAATATGGACTAATATTCTTCTTCATATGTGGATACTTCATCCTCTTTTTTAATTCTATCATCATCCTTAGTTTTGACATCTTCTTCTTTATCCTCTGCCTAAATTTTGACACTTTCCTCTTTTCCTGTAAATTCATCATGATCTTGTGCTTTGCAAATCCTATAAGTACAATTCCTTGGACCTATTCTTCATTTACCTACTCTTCTTGTTCTTCACTTCTTTTCCAAGACTTCTCGTATATGTCATCAATATTTTCTTTCATGGGAGGCTTTATCACACTTCTACTATTTTAAGATATGTGTCCATAGTTGTGGAATTTGTAACATTAAATATTTTGTGGAGCCACATATCCATTTAGTTCTTGATCATTTATTTCATAATCTCTACAATCTACATCTTTATGTCCAAAGTTAGTACAATTAAAACAATGACCATAAAATAAATTTACACACCTGGGAGTGAATGATATTCTTTGTGGTGTAGCCTTCTCTAATTCTACCTTGCCTGATCAAGATCTTCTCTTTGGTTGTTTCTTTCACAATGATTGAAGCTTCTTTGTTGTCTGAATGTAGAAGGTCTTTTGTATTCATACCTTTCTAATTCTTGTTGACCATGATTCCTTCCTTTGAGAACTTTTTCATAACTCTTTTCTTTTGTTCATTTCATCATGGATCTTGAACCTTTCTCAAAATGAGCATTCTTGTATCCTAGTCCGTATTTGTCACTATATGGCCTTTGACTGTTGATAATGTTTTCTAACACTTGAGAACTTTTCAAGTTCTTGTTGAGATTTTTGAACTCAGCTCTCAATGTCACTATTTCCTTTTCGATATTCTCACACTCTTTTTCTTTCTTTATCATCTGGATGTGCATTACTTCTTCCTTTCTTTTTACTTCTTCAAGTAGGGTTCTCAAGTGGATTTTTTCTTCTTTGAATGATTTGTTTTTCTTCCTTTCTTTCTTTAGCTTAGTTAAAGAACTGATTAATTCTGCCTCAAGATCCACTTCACCTTCTTCATCTTTTTTCTTATTTTTCGTAGCCATAAAGAGTAATTTATCTGATTCACTATCACTTTCATCATGATCTTCATCAAATGAATAATTGTCTTCTCTTAAGTAGAAATTTTTCTTGAAGACTTTCATTTTATATTTCTTGTTTCCCTTTTGATAATTCTTTTATTCTTGGGATATTCCTCTTCATCACTATCTGACTTCTTAGCATAAGGACACTTATTTTCAAAATGATCAATTTTACCACAATTAAAACATTTTAAGGGAAGAATACGTTTTTACTTAACAATTCCTCTCTTCAACTTCCTTATGAAGTTGGATATTTCTTCATCCTCATATGAATCATCGCTACAATTGCAGTTTGGCTTTGATTCAAGATTTTTCTTCTTTTTTGTCCTTTTGGATGCTTTAAAATGTGATTGTTTTGTGGATGGATTTTCTTGTACTTTCCTCACTTCATAAGCTATAAATATTCTATGTAGCTCATCCATTCTTATTATACCCAAGTCTATTATTTCTTCTAGGGATGAAATATTTGGATCAAATCTCATTGGTAGAGACCTTAATACCTTTTGAACAATGATTGGTTCTTTCATTTCTTCTCCCAAATCTTTAATAGAATTCACTATTTCATCAACTTGTAGAAAGTAGGCTGCAATTTCTTCCTCTTCTTTCATCTTTAGTTGTTCAAATTGACCTCTGTAAGTTTGAAGATTGGCTCCTTTGACTTTGTCATCCCCTTCATAAAAATGATGAAGTTTGTCCCATATCTCCTTTGCAGAATCACAATGCATAACCTTAAAATATACTAAATAAACCAAACCATTCAGGATGACATTTTTATCCCTCAAATTGTTTTGACTGAGTTTTTTTCCATCGTTATCTGTTGGAGGAGTGGCAGTCTCTTTGTATCCATCTACCATCATTTTCAAAACATCAAATCCCTCTGATTGTACATATGTTTTCATACTTCTCCTTCAGAATGCATAGTTCTTTCCATCAAACTGTGGCATTCCATTCTTATACAAACTGTTGCTCTCCATGATCTTCCTTCCAGTGGTTAAATTGTTTCCTGAAGGAACCTACTTTGATACCAATTGTTGGAATATTGAGAGGGGTGAATTAGTATCAACACTTTATACCACTTTTAACCACAATATATATTCTTTCACTTTATCAACAATATTCAATAGTTTATTATAACACACCCACCACGGGGCTAGAAATTTTTGGCTTTCTTTCCTTTTAAAGTCCCTCATATGACCGTGGTTATACCCACAACCCTTACCGAGAGGGAACTTGTTCTATCGCGATCGAAGAGTCGTGATGCAAGCATTCCCCCATACTCTCTTGTCTTTTGAAGGGCCGAAACCTGAAACAGGTTTAACCACTTATCGAGATTAACAACAACTCGGATTAAGCCCTGGTACTCTACCCTTCGGGATTTCGCATACCGGAATTTCGGGATATGCGACGACAGGAGGTTTCACACTTAGGTTTCCTAGGAGACGAAACTCCGAAACCTGCATACATATATNCGCTCAGTCTATTTCGGGAGTTCACAAACCGAGTTTTCGAGACATGCGACGATAGGAGGTCTCGCACTTAGTTTTTCTGGGAGCCAAAACTTCGAAACATGCACACTCTATATTGTCTGGATTTCACAATTCGGGATTTCGGGACTTGCGAGTACAAGGGAAACTTACCCTTGGGTCTTCCGGGTACCGGAATGCCGAAATGCTAAACCAAGTCACACTATGCCAATTCGGGATTCCGTGAGTCAGGGTTTCGTATATCGGAACTTCGTGATATAAGAGGTCGAAGATTCACACTCCTCAACTACCCGAGTGCCGAAAATCCAATACACCCTCTCCTCATGCCCTCGACAAAATTCAGGGTTTCATAGTTCAAGATTTCACAACTAACGGGTACAAGGGAACTTATCCTTGAATATCCCGGTTCCCAAAATACCGAACATCAATACTTACCCATGCTGGTCCAATTCGGGGTTTCGCGATGTGCGTAGACAGGAGGTCTCACACCTAGATCTTTCGGGAGCCAAAACTTCGAAATATTAACTCTTAAACCTGCTCATCTATTCCGGGATTTCACCCATCGGGAATTCACGGGTCAGGGATTCGGGATTGGTGAGTATAGGGAACTTGCCTTTAGGTATCCCGGGTGTCGAAACACCGAGACCTCAATCTCCTCCATACTATATCATTTCAGGATTTCGCAAGTCATGGTTTCGAGACTTGCGAGCACAAGGGAATTCACCCTTGGGTATCCCGGGTGCCGAAATACTGAAAAGTCCTAATCCATCCACACACTGTCATTTTGGGATTTCGCGAATTGGGGTTTCGGGACTTGTGAATAAAAGGAAACTCGCACTTAGGTACCCTGGGTGCCGAAACACCGAAATGTCCTAAGTCTAAGAGGACCATTCTCTCTCATGCAGGGTTTTTAGACTTACGCCATAAACTCCTTCAGTAGATTCTTGGATAAACTTTCAAAAAGGGTGTCCCTAGGGGGAGATCTATCCAGGGCATTACTTGAGACAAATAAGGGAATAAATTTCCCGAGAACAAACTTGAAAACTAAATCTGTTCAAAATAAATATATATGTTTATATTTACGTAAGCCATGGGCGGTCTTTCCAATATAAGCATGCAACCACCATTTTCTGATTAAAACACCATACATATAGTCTTATACTAAAATCATTCATAATTTCACAAACCATGAGCATACATGTCAGAATATTTAAATTCAAGATGCAAGATATAGCACTTATTAGAAAAACACCAAGTGTGATGCAACTGCTGAGAGGGGTGCTCATTTCCACCCAAACGTAGGCTCAGCGATTATGAATGGATTTACCACTAGCCACCCCTAAGATTAGACCACGATGTTGTGAGAATGAGTCTCTGTTCATCAGAAGTCAAGAACGAAGCTTACCCTCCTTCTTCTCTATCCATCCATTACTTTGTATATTTTTCCAGAGTCCTTCCGATTTCTCCCCTCTTGCGATCTCTGTCGTGATCATCCCCCTTCCACACCTCTTTTATGCCTTTTCTTTTATGGCAAGGTTACGTATGGCATGAAATTCCCCGTGGTGGTCAGGTCTGAGGCTTTCACGGATAGGTGGTTTCACCCCCATCCCTCATTAACTCATGAGGAGCCTCTTCACCTACCAACCCGACGAGTAATTCTTTTCGAGGCTAGCGAGTCGCTCTTGGTTCTTCGGGCCAGTGATGACCAAATACGGTTTGGTTCAGTGGAAGTTAACGCCACCATTCCAGGTGCCTTCCACCACCTTTCTTCAACCATTGTGGTCTCTTTTTCAGCACATCCCCCTCTCAGCAGTCCTATAACATATATTCATAACATTATTTACATTCATCGAACTTTTACTAAGGTCCAAATCACACATTCACATCGAGTTTTCCATAGTTCTTGGCCAGTATAGTTATTTTTATAGACTGGGGGAAACAAGGTGTTACAATTCCCTTCCCCTTAAAGGAACATCGTCCTCGATGTTCTATCTATCAATATGACATGTATGTACAGAAGTAAAAAAAATCGGATACGCCTGTTTCATGGCATCCTCCATTTCCCATGTAGTCTCATCTGGGCCAAAATGTCTCCACTGCACCTTGACCTGTGCAATGGTTTGGTTCCGGAGCGGGGTTTCCTTTCTGTCCAGTATGCATTGAGGTTCTGGTAGGAATTCTCCCTCCGGTTCCACCTGGATCACAGACCAGTCAATTATATGATTAGAATCATGTACATATTTCTTCAATAATGAAACATGCAAAACATTATGTGCTTTTACTGTGGGAGGAAGTGCTAGCCTATAGGCTACATGTCCCACTCTATCTAGAACCTCAAAGGGTCCACAATACTAAGGTTCCAACTTGGCACAAGCTCCCATTTTCAGGGAACTCTTCATGGGCCTAACTCTGAGATATACATGGTCTCCCGCCTAGAACTCTCTTGGAGTTTTCTTTTGGTCGGCGTAACTTTTCTATCGGTTCTGAGCGACCTTCAGGTTTTGTTTTATCTGAGTCACTTGTTGTTCCATTTCTTTCAACATGTTGGGTCCAAAAGAAATTATGTTTACGGGATTACTCTAGTTGATAGGAGTGTTGCACGACCTACCATAGAGGACTTTGAAGGGACTCATCTTTAAGGATTCTTGGTAGTCGTTGTTGTAGGTGAATTCTACTAGTGGCAGGTAGTCTTCCCACTTCTTGGGTTGATGCATCACATACATTCTTATCATTTTTTCTAGTATTTGGTTCACTCTTTCTATCTATCCATTGGTTTGAGGGTGATAAGAGGTGCTAAACAGAAACTTGGTCTCTAAACCCACCATCAGTGATTTCCAAAAATTGGAAGTGAATTTCGCATCTCTGTCAGACACGATCTCTTTCGGCATACCATGCAGTCTGAATATCTCTTTCATGAATACCTGAGCGATGTCTATTTCCTTGCAAGTCGACTTGATGGGGATAAAATGAGTAGTCTTGCTCAATTTATCCACCACTACCATGATGACATCATTCTGTTTGGTCAAGGTTGGTAATCCATGGAGATGGTTTCCCATTTCCATTCCGGGATTGGTAGAGGTTGCAATAATCTTGTTGGGTGTCGTTGTTCTGCTTTTACCTGCTGGCATTCTATGCATTTGGCCAGGTATTCAGCTATGTCTTTCTTCAATCCAGGCCAATAAAATTGTTTCCTAGTGGTCGTGATCATCTTTTGGTATCCTATATGGCCAATATAGGGTCTTTTATGTAGTTCATCCAGTATGAACCTCTTCAATTTGTCACAATTTGGAATGTACAATTTGCTTCAGTAAGTGAGCAGACCTCCTTCCATCATCTGGTAGTCTCCGTACTTTATCCCTTTGGGTTCTTGCTGCAGGTATGAGGTCACGGTCTGGAAGAATGTGTCTATCTCTTGTGCATTTCTGACTCTTTCCATGACATCCGTCTCGCGGGTGCTCACCGTGGCCAGATGAATTGTTTTCATGCTTCTGCTAAGGGCATCAACCACCCTATTTTCCTTTCCCTTTATATGTTTTATTTCAAAATCAAACTCGCTGAGGAGGGCCATCCACCTAGCTTGTTTGGCATTGATCTTTGGTTGGTCAAACAGATATCGCAATCCATAGTGGTCTATCATAAGTAAAAATTTTCTTCCCAGGAGGTAATGCCTCCACATTTTCAAGGCGTGCACTATGGCAGCCAACTCTAGATCATGGGTCACATATTTGACTTCATCCTCATTCAATTTTTTGGATTCATAGTAGACCACACTTCCTCCTTGCATAAGGAATCCTCCGAGCCCTTCCTTATAGGCATCTGTGCACAAAAGGAAGTCGGCTTCGGGATCGACAATCTTCAACACGAGTGCGTGGGTCAGTAGATGTTTCAGGGTTTGAAATCTTTCTTCACATTTTTGTGTCCATGTGAATTTTGTCTCCTTTTTCTAGAGGGTCGTGATTGGACAACCAATCTTGGAGAATCCTTTTATAAATATCCTATAGTATCATGCTAATCCCATAAAGGATATGATATCCGAAACATCCTTTGGGGTAGGCCATTCCATGATAGACCTGATTTTGTCAGGGTCTACTGCTACTCCTTCTTTGGATAGAACATGGCTCAAGTAATGTATTTGCTTCTGGAAGAATTCACATTTGTTGAATTTGGAATAGAGATGATGTTCTCTTAGCACTTGCAACACAAGCCTAAGATGCTCTTCATTCTCTTCTCCATTCTTGGAGTAAATTAATATATCGTCAATAAAAACTAGTACAAATTTGTCTAGGAATTTGCTGAGTACATTGTTCATCAAGCACATGAAAGTGCCAGGGGCATTGGTTAACCCAAATGGCACTACCACAAACTCATAGTGAGCATATCTCGTCCAGAAGGTAGTTTTATGGATGTCTTCACCCTTGATTTGGACTTGATGATATCCAGATCTCAAGTCAATCTTCGAGAAGATAGAGGCACCTCCCAATTGATCGAACAATTCATCGATCCTGGGTAAGGGGTACTTGTTCTTTATAGTTACCTTATTGAGTTGTCTATAAGCTATACACAGTCGGAGGGTACCGTCTTTCTTTTTCACAAATAGGATTGGTGCTCCCCATGGAGACACGTTGGGCCAGATATAACCCTTATCCATCATTTCTCTCAATTGCAATTTGAGTTCAACTAGTTCAGGTGTGCTCATCCGGTAGGGTGTCCTAGACACCGACACTGCTCCAGGTGCAAGTTCTATCAAGAAGTCAATGTCCCTTCTTGGAGGTAGACCCGATACCTCTTTTGGAAATACATCTCTATATTCTATCAGGGTAGGGTGGTCTCTGAGGCTTGGTTTGTCATCTTCAATAGTTTTCAACACCTATATTGCATATAGGGGACATCCTTTTCGGCAATACTTTAGCATTTGCAGAGTTGATATTTGTCTCACCGAGATAGGTTTTTGAATCCCTTGAAGGGTTATCCTTTTCCCTTATTTACTTACACATTCTAAGGTTTTATGGTAACAATCCAATCTGGCTTTGTGGGTGGCTAGCCAATCCATACCAATCAACATATCATACGATCCCAGGGGTAATATGTTAAGGGTTTCTTGGGTGGGGAATTCACCCAACATTAATTGGCAGGTTGGTATGACCTCTGCTACCCTTCTTTTGGTGCCAGTAGCTAACTGTACCGACCATGGCTTGGTATGCTTATGTGGTTGTTGTTTACACCTATCAACAGTCTTAGGGGCTATATAACTCAAATTTGAACCAGAGTCAATCAGAATAGACACTAGACGGTTGGAAATCATACCTTCTATTTCCACCACTAAAGCTTGGTGGTCGGCTTGGTTATTATCCAAGGCTGCATAAATTTGCGGCACACTCCTGGCCACATCATTGACGGTGGTAGCTTCCTGGATGTTATAAATTCTCCTACTGTTATGTTGTCGATGTGGACAGTCTCTCAGTAGATGTTCTTCTCCGTAACCCCAACATTTCAAAGGTTCTCTCTTTGGGTTATCATGCTTCACTGGTATAGATCCAGAAGTTTTATTTCCACTCAAGGAGGGAAAGTTTTGCTGGTGTACACTCTAGGCTAGGAAGCTCATTCTTGAGTTCTTCTTATAGTTATTAAATCTTGGGGATTTAATCCCCTTTCTCTGAAATCCTAAACTATTCTTCAGTTTCTAGCCTTCGTGAGGTTATGTCCGATGTCCAAACTGTTCATGACAATATCTTGCCTTTCGGATAGTGCCTTCTAGGGTCTTTGGCTCATCAAATTCAATTCTGTTCTGATAGTCCTTAGGTAGTACGCTAATGAAACGTTGCACCTTTTCCTTTTCTACTTTTATATAAGGTACATACCTCAGCAACTAGAGGAATCTGTTGACATATTCTCTATAGTGAGTTGCCCCAGTTTGAGTTCACAGAATTCTTTAGTCTTTATGTCGAAATATTTTTCCAACAGATACTTCTTCCGGAAGTATTTCTCAAACCGTTCCCAAGACAGGTCCTCTTCATGAACCCCTTTCACATTCTTAAGGTCTTCACACCAAATGGAAGCCTTTTCGTTCAAGTTGAAGGTGGCCACTCGAGCCTTCAAATTTTCTGAGAAGTCATGGACTCTGAAATACTTCTTAAGTCCAAGCAGCTAGGCCTATGCTTCCTCTCCCTTCTTTGTTTCACTGTCGAAGGAGGGTGGTTTGGCCTTCCTTAATTCTTTGAATTTATGACCCTTGGAAAGCTTTCGCTTCTTCTGTCTTCTTCGGGAATAAGAACTAGTTATGCTGCTAGAAGAGCCCTCCGAACCGCCAGCTTCCTTCCCAGAGGAATCGTCCGCCGCTTGTCCTTTACCTCTGGGATGGACCTTTTTCGAGGTGCTCCTCTCAGTGTGGCCACTGATATGACCATGTTTATGTACCTCAGGTTCATGCTGCATTTGTCTTTGTAGGTCAGATAAGCTATGTAGTAAAACTGCATTAATTTCTGTTTTCTTCTCTTGTTCTTTCATCATCCTCTCATTGTCATCCTTCCATCTTTTTAATTCGACCATGAGGCTCCTCACAGTCTCGACTAGATCTAGAGGGGTCCCTACTGCCCTCCTTTCATCAAACTCTTCATCTCTATTGTGGGAACCCTCCCCCACTTCATGGTGAGTCACCATTCTATACGTCTATAATTTCCTGCGGTTGATATTCCGCTTGTGTGCAAAGAAAAATGCGGGTTGTTAGTCAATGTTCATATTCATTTATAACCAGTACATACTTCATATTTTCACATGCACACACACAATAGGATTTTTCATTCTTAACTTCGACTTTTTATTTGAGGGGGGTCAAGATAAGGAGTTACTCCTTTTAACAGTACTCCCAATGGAGTCTCTGCGCAACTTGTTCATGAGCCCAAGCAGGCCAAGTGTTGTAACCATGCTCTGATACCAATTTGTAACACACCCACCTCGGGGCTAGAAAATTTTGGCTTTCTTTCCTTTTAAAGTCCCTCATATGACCGTGGTTATGCCCACAACCCTTACCGAGAGGGAACTTCTGCTATCGCGATCCGGAGAGTTGTGATGCAAGCATTCCCTCGTACTCTCTTGTCTTTCGAAGGGCCGAAACCCAAAACGGGTTTAACCACTTATCGATATTAACAGTAACTCTGATTAAGCCCTAGTACTCTACCCTTCAGGATTTCGCATACCGGAATTTCGAGATATGCGACGACGGGAGGTTTCGGACTTAGGTTTCCCAGGAGCCGAAACTCTGAAACTTGCATATATATATATATATATATCGCTCAGTCTATTTTGGGAGTTCGTAAACCGGGTTTTCGGGACATGCAACGACAGGAGGTCTCGCACTTAGTTTTCCCGGGAGCCGAAACTCCGAAACCTGCATATATATATATATATATATATATATCTCCATCTATTTCAAGAATTCACAAACTGAGTTTTCAGGATATGCAACGACAGGAGAACTTACCGTTAGGTATCTCGGGTGCCGAAACACCATATCTCGTCCGCACTATTATTATTTCAGGGTTTCACACTTCAGGTTTTCGGGACTGGTGAGTACAAGAGAACTTGCTAATAGGTATCTCGGGTACCGAAATACCGAAACACCCAATATTATCCATGCTAAGCCATTTCGGCATTTCTCCTTTTGGGATTTCGCATTATGTGAGAACAAGGGGTCTCGCACCTAGGTTTCCCAGAAGCCAAAAATTCAGAGTCATCAAAACTCTAAACATGCTCCACTACTTTGGGGTTTCCTCAATCAGGATTTCACTAATTAGGGTTTTGAGACTGGCGAATACATGGGGCCTGCACTTAGGTACCCCGGGTGCCAAAATACCAAAGTACAATAACTTCTCCACACTCTATCTTTTTGGGATTTCGCAAGTCGGGATTTCAGGACTTGCGAGTACAAGGGAAACTTACCCTTGGGTCTTCCGAGTACCGGAACGCCGAAATGCCGAATCAAGTCACACTATGCCAATTCAAGATTCCACGAGTCAGGGTTTCGTATATCAGAACTTCGCGATATAAGAGGTCAAAGATTTACACTCCTCAACTACCCGAGTGTCGAAAAGTCGATACACCCACTCCTCATACACCCGACCAAATTTGGGGTTTCGCAGTTTGGGATTTCGCAACTAATGGGTACAAGGGAACTTATCCTTGAATATCCTAGTTCCCGAAATACCAAACATCAATACTTACCCATGCTGGTCCAATTTGGGGTTTTGCGAATCGAAGTTTCACGATGTGCGCAAACAGGAGGTCTCGCACCTAGATCTTCCGAGAGCCGAAACTCTGAAATACTAACTCTTAAACCTGTTCATCTATTCCAGGATTTCACCCATTGGGAATTCAAGGGTCACGGATTTGAGATTGGCGAGTATAGGGAACTCGCCTTTAGGTATCTCAAGTGACGAAACACCGAGACCTCAATCTCCTCCATACTATATCATTTCGACATTTCACAAGTCGGGGTTTCGGGACTTGAGAGCACAAGGGAATTCACCCTTGGGTATCTCGGGTGCCGAAATACCGAAAAGTCCTAATCCATCCACACACTGTCATTTCGATATTCCATGAAACGAGGTTTCGATACTTGCGAGTACAAGGAAACTCGCACTTAGGTACCCTGGGTTTCGAAACACCGAAATGTCCTAAGTCTAAGAGGACCATTCTCTCTCGTGCAGGGTTTTCAGACTTACACCATAAAATCCTTTAGCAGATTCTTGGATAAACTTTCAAAAAGGGTGTCCCTGTGGGGAGATCTATCCAAGGCATTACTCGAGACAAATAAGAGAATAAATTTCCTGAGAACAGACTTGAAAGCTAAATCCATTCAAAATAAATATATATGTTTATATTTATGTAAGCCATGGGTTGCCTTTCCAATATAAGCATGCAGCCAACATTTTCTGATTAAAACACCATACAGACAGTCTTATACTAAAATCATTCATAATTTCACAAACCATGAGCATACATGTCAGCATATTTAAATTCAAGATGCAAGATATAGCACTTATTAGAAAAACACCAAGTGTGATGCAATTGTTGAGAGGGGTGTTCGTTTCCACCCAACCATAGGCTCAACGATTCCGAATGGATTTACCACTAACCACCCCCAAGCTTAGACCACGATGCTGTGAGACTGAGTCTCTGTTCATCAGAAGTCGAGAACGAAGGTTACCCTCCTTCTTCTCTGTCCATCCATTACTCTGTATATTTTTCCAGAGTCCTTCCAATTTCTCCCCTCTTGCGATCTCTGTCGCGACCATCCCCCTTCCACACCTCTTTTCTTCCTTTCTTTTCTGGAAAGGTTGCATGTGGCAAAAACTTCCCCACGGTGGTCAGGTATAAGGCTTTCATGGATAGGTAGTGTCACCCTCATCCCTCACTAACTCATGAGGAGCCTCTTCACCTACCAACCTGGAGAGTAATTCATTTCAGGGCCAGTGAGCTGCTCTTGGTTCTCTGGGCTAGTGAAGACCAAATACGGTTTGGTTTAGTGGAAGTTAATGCCACCATTCCAGGTGCCTTCCACCACCTTTATTCATCCATCATGGTCTCTTTTTCAGCACATCCCCCTCTCAGCAATCCTGTAACATATATTCATAACATTATTTACATTCATCGACCTTTTACTAAGGTCCAAATCACACATTCACATCTTCGAGTTTTCCATAGTTCTTGGCCAGTATAGTTATTTTTACAGACTGGGGAAAACAGGGTGTTACATTTATCATCAATGTATCATCTATGATTACATTCAATATATCATGAGAATATAATCATAAGCAACATCACATCAAATACATAGTACACCAGTATTTACGTGGAAACCAAAATGGGAGAAAACCACATAATGGTTTCTTATATATATATCAAGAATTCATTCATAGGAAGCACCAACTTCCAAATTCTCCAGTTGAAACTACAAGGAGGATCCAACCTCCTATTCTCAAGCTCCAACCTAAAGGAAGCTACAACTCCATGAATTATATGGCTCCAACTAGAAGGAGGCTACAACCCCCTGATTCTCAGGATCCAACCTGAAGGAAGCTACAACTCCATGATTCTTCGGATCCAACCAGAAGGAGGCTACAAACCCCTTTCCTTGCACTTCCTTACCACCTTGAAATATAATTGTAGACCAACTATCACTACCACAATCACTGCCACTATCATTTTCACTACCACAATCACTGTCACTGTCACTGTCACTACCATTGCCACTACCAATGTCATTGCCACTGTCACTATCAATGCCACTGTCACATCAACCTGTAACATGTCATTGTATCCAACCTATCCCACTGCCACTATCATGGATACTCAACCATATCCTCTCACATGGATCATATACCAAGGACACCTCTCAAGTAGATGTCCAATATCACTAACACATGCCTCTACCAAGCATGTACCAAGATCAACAACATACCATCACAGGGTATGTGCCTCAACCATGTATAAAAGCATGTACCGAACCATCAATATGTACCATATCAAGCATCAACCATGTACCACAACCCGTACCACAACAAGTGCATTAATCATGCAACAAAACTCCACCAATATGCCAATATCCCGAAGATGTGCCTCAAGCACTGATCTAAAAATGAAGAAGACTTGTATTCTTGAAAATATTTGCAAGTAAAATTTATGTGTTAAAATGCAAATGGATCATCATTGCAACACAATTTTTAATAGGATTTACTCATTCAAGATGCATATAAATAACATCATAATCAAGGAACAGAAAACACATAACACAACAAATGATAAAGGAGTTCACCCCTCTCTTGGGCTACAGCTCATGGTCCAGCTTCCAATGGATCATTTGTATTATTTGCTCAAAGTTCTCAAAAATGTGCTTTAAAATGCTCAAAATGCCAATTAGACTGCTCCAATGGCTTCAGAACGTCCAAAAACCCCTAGTTGGGCTTTTTCGGCACCTCGTTTGGCCAAAAAATGAAGAAGATAGGCTTCCTGGAAGTGCCCCCTTCAAGCTTGTTGTCTCTACATCTACAAAACACACCCTTGTTGACTCAACCTAGCCCACACGCATATTTAAGCGTAAAAACCTAGTACCGGATGCAACCGCATGAACTGTGAAAACTGTAGGACAGTTACGGGCGCACCTAGCCCCTAACCGTCAAGGGCTAGGTCGTATGACCCATGCGTCCACGCGCTAGCATTAACATAGGCTCTTGCTACATAAGCCAATGGTCAAAGGCCAAATGGCGAGTTGTTGATATAACCGTTGGAACAAACACAACCACGCGCATGCGTCCATATGATATAGTTGTGGGTTATATTTAACATATCGTGCGACCAAGGGCTGGGGCTAAGCCTCAGCCCGGTCGCGCCCCAAACCACACACATATACAAACTTATATATATATTGCACCATATATATAACAAGGAACAACTAGTGGCATGCTGGTTGGAGGTTCTTTGCCAAGTCTTTGCCCCTACCTGGAGGTCGCGGGGTCGACTCCTGCAAGATACCAGATATATAAAATATGCAGAATAGAAATAAAATGCTAGAAATGGCAGAATAATAGTAAAATATCCAGCATAATCTTCACAATACACAGAAATGATATAACAATAGCAATAGAAATAACACTTTGATTCAGAAAGCAATGTTCATAGGCCTCTTCGAGGGGGCAACCTCCAATCGAGTAGCGCTCTGTTACAATAATCTCCAAGCTAGGGTTCTCATACCCTCGACCCTTATTTATACTAAATATGTCTATTGAGAGAAGCATCTAGAGGAAGATCCTTCTAGAAGCGGAAGCTTCTATTAGGTCTTCTTACATCCTCCTTATTCTATTTTATTGAAAGGCCTTATTAATATTGACCTTTATTACATCCGAATACATTGATCTACCTATGTGCGGGTTAGGACCTTAACAACTCCGGCCAATGACATAAGTTTTAAGCCAATAAATGGATGACATGTGGCGGCCATTGATTGGGCCACGTGTCATCATTCCATTCACTACCAAACATGCCAAGTCACCTGCCAACTGTCAGAATGCCTGTCTACCACATGTCATACGGCTTGCCACGTCAGCATTCGTACGGAATGTACAGACTGTACAGTCAGCAACCCTTTTTTTTGCCTGTTTGTAAATTTGAACAGAACGCGATATCTCTCGCTCCTGACGTTCGTTTGAACCCAAACGAGTTGCGTTGGGTTCGTAACGACGAGGCCTATGCTCTAGTTTGATTTGAAATGATTTCAAGCACTTTGAATTTTTGAGCAAAAATTTGATCCCCTGATCACACCTCCCCATTGGAAAGCTTTTGGACCTCCAAAAGACTATTTTCAGTCTATTTGAAGATGAGGGTATAGTTCTCTCACTCTTCTAACCTCAATCCACTTGGATTTTCTTGGATTTGTTCCTTTAAGACCAACTTGAAGATACTCCACATTTCCTCGTTTTGAAGTTCACATTTTCTTGTCAAGGATGGTGTCTTCATGCAGTTCTATAAGATATTCTGGGGAAAAATCATCTATAGAAGGAATTTGAACATGCTCTCCATGATCATCAATCAACGGAGGCTCATACAATTTCAAATTCTCAACATTAACAACTGCATACATTTTCATATAAGGAGGCAAATCTAAATGAAAGGCATTGTTACCAATCTTGTCGATAATCTTGAAAGG
>ML797906.1:209417-229604 GCA_009831015.1 Picea engelmannii
TTGTAGTTCCTATCGATGTTTCATTTTATCTTATGTAATAATTTTGTGTACATATGATTCATGTCTTTCAAAAAATGTTTTATCTATGCGCAAGGTATCGATCCAACATGTAATTAGCTAATGAATCTGACGTTGTATTGAGTTCTCTCGGTACGTATCTGTATTGGAGAAATTCAAACAATCTTTTGAGATGGATAACCCTTAAGTGGAGACATAGTAAGACTGGGTTGTGAATGACATAATATCGATTAAGCTGACAGACCATGAGTTGAGATTCTAGGTTAATAATAAAATGAGTTGTACCTAGAGAGGAAGCTTCAATTAAGAGTCTGATGATGACATGATATTATGCCATGTTATTGGTTGTTGTTCCGAGGAAAATTCCTCCTGAACTCATCAACTCACCAGAGTGGTAGATGACCCAAGCTGCAGAATAAATTCTCTGGGTGTATCGACTAGCTCCATACACAAACCCAAAAAATATGGGAAAGGGAGATGCCATTTGCACATGCAATCAAAAAACAAAGTATAAGCAACTAAGACAAAAATCGTGCATGCAGGAGAAAATATAGACCAAGTAAAAAGTATATAGTACAATAATGTACAAAGAACACATTCCAGATTGTTATAGCAAGATTTGCCTCACCATTGCTATCTTGCACAGAGGGCCTTTTTTCCATTTTCCTATGCAGACTTATCAACCCCTTTTTTGATAAATCCAGAGCCAAAACATATATTTTTCCACATATACGCTGCCTAACTGCTTTGCAAGATGCGTATACGCTTGATGCTCCACTACAGCTGGTGTATATCTGGTCGTATACATGACATATTAGCAGAAACCCGCGTATACTGAAAAACGCAATTTGCGCCCTTAAAAACTAAAAAAATGGAGCCCAATTCAAAATTGTAAACCATGGAATTTGAAGAGGATGGGATGAAGAGTTACTTGGACCAGACATCTTGTGACTCTGTTACCTATTGCTCCTGCGATCATTGTTTGAATTTCGGAGGTATGTTAGGCCAAATTGAACTATTTTGGGTGAAAATGAAAATGACATAGTAAATTGTGATTTTATTACTATTTATAAAACATTTTTACCCATTTGATATAGTTTTATGCTATTATTTTGTCTAATGGACTAATTCAAAAATGGTTTTAAGCTAGTTGTTGTAGTTTCGACTCAATTTTCTTACAGATTTCAACGTCATGGTTGGCTGTTTGTATCCTCAGGTAGGTATATTCATAACCTAGCATATAGGATAGGTATTCACTACATTGTACAATTTTGCATTATCCTTCAATTACCACTTTTTACGCCTTAGGTACGAACCCATTTATTGTGACGCATTCACCTACATCTGCTATCATAGCATCGTTAATAAATGGTAGAGACTTACCAAACATGGGTACCCTAGTTAGAACCTCTTTGTAATTTGGCGCCCATGCTGAGATTTTCCTTAGGACTTGGAGTCCATTAGAATTCGACACATGACTTTACAATGAGCCTCATTTCTCATTCACGTACATGCGGTCTTATCACCCGCGGACTCCCAGAACATGAGTCTTAGTTAAGCTCTTTTCCGACTCGTTACTAAAAATTGAAAAGATTTCCGAGTGATTTGTCCCTTTCACACTCGTTAAAATTGGATTTGAAAGATCATGAGTCTTAGTTAAGCTCTTTTTCGACTCTCTATCAAAAATGGAAAAGATCGTCGAATGAACTTGTCTTCTTCACACTCGTAAATTGGATTTGAAAAGATGTCTATTTGGCACAAGTTTACCCCTTTTTCACACCAAGTAGAATAAAATATATAAAAAAGTACATTCTTTGACTTTAAATTGTGATTGCATCTCATTCCCTTGCTTGCAGTATTGAACCTTTAGCCAGTTCGCGCTTTGTGTTATAAACCATGGCCCAAACAGTTTGCATCCTCAACCAAGCAGAGACTTGTCTATATCCTTCACAATTTGACACCCTATTCCCTTGAGGGAACATCACCCCGAGTGTCCATCTCTCACATGCATTTCCTTGCATTGAGCATAGGTACATTCCACTGTTGGATCTAGTTTTTCTTACTTGCGACACTTGTTCCCTCCTCTGTATCATAGCATTCAATTTTTAGGAAAAAACAAAAAAAGATGGGCAGGAAGGGAGTACTATATTGTAATTGGTAGCAGTCATGCCACCTTTGAACAGAGCACAAAATTATTGAGTCCTTGCATCATCATAATTTTGGGTTTAGCATGGCCTTAGGAAGTTGATCTCGTTACAGAATTTTCTCTACTGACTGGTTAATCTTCTAGCCACTATAGAGAACATTATGGATGCCTCCTGCATCTAATTTTTAAATCATTAAGTCTATGCTGCCAGAGTCCATCGTATGTCTCATGCTCTTGTTCAAAGGAAGTCTACCAACCTGTGTCAACCACTCCTAAAAAATATTGACTTTGCATGTTAGCCATACCCTCAGTTTGTCTTAGAATCACATGATACTTTGGTCTTATGATGCACCCTGGCCCTAATTTCATCATTGGTAGGTCACCTTGAACCCATCAATCAACATTTCATCATGGGTTGTTGACTAGGTGGTTTCCCTTGTGTTCGACGACAAGATATCTATTCACACTTTGGGATTTGTGCAGTGTCTTGGATGCCATTAGTCTTATTGGTGGTTTCCTCGCCTTTATCAATAGTTTTCATCATTGGCTGCTATTCAAAGGGTATTTTTCATGTACCACTTGCATTTGGCACATGCAAAAGACGCACATGGTCGTTGGTTCGTGAACATGTTCTTCGTCCGATCTCCACCAAATCATGAAGCTCCTGCTTTGCTCCTCATGCTGACTGATGAGAGATGCCTTAATGATCTCCTTTCAGCGGGTCTCTTTCCATCGATTTCAGCTCATGTATTCTAGATACGAGACCTAGAGTTTTATGAGTACCTTGAGATTTGCAGTCATTAATGGCAGGCTCTCTCACCATTGGAAGATGGGAATACATCAATGTCTACTGATCAATGGATCTCTCAAGTGTTCGAAACCAAATCCTTTATTCACATTTATAGAGATGTACTCAGTGCCTTGATACCTACTTTCATCATTGGTAGGTTGTATCGCGTTTGTTAACGGTATACCTCAATGACCGGTAATCAAACGATGTCTCATCGTGTTCGACCTCAACTCATTTATTCACATGATGTAGACTTGCACCATTGGCGAATTGTAGTGAAGACTCGAATACATCACTTTGTAGACACAACTCTCTTGAGTTGTTGCTTCCATTTCATCGGACCAGTACCTATTTGACTTCAAGGATCATGGGAGATTAGATTGTATATAGATATCTTTAGATTGATTTTGAGACTGGTTTCACTGGGCCTTTTTCATGACTATGACAGCTTTTTGTATGTAACTGCATTTATATTTTCCTACTCATGGCCATGAACACTTGTTGGTATATTTTCCACATGGATCTATATTGTATTCTTGGTAGCCATGTATGCAAAGTCAGTACATAGTGTAATGAGCAATTGAGTTCATCCAGTTGGTTCTCTACCACTCCACTTCTTGGTTATTTATAATGTATTTCAGCCATCACAGATACTCCTCTGATATCACACATTAGGGGGCATCTGTTATAGCAATATTTGCCTCACCATTGCTATCTTTCATAGAGGGATTTTTTTCCATTTTCCTATGCAGACTTATCAACCCCTTTTTTGATAAATCTAGAGCCAAAACATATATTTTTCCACATATACGCTCCCTAACTGCTTTGCAAGATGTGTATACACTTGATGCTCCACTACAACTCATGTATATTGGTATTTGTGCCAGAAAATACAAAATGAGGTTGGGTTTACATGTCACAACAAAAGATATATGATCTTTGGCCTTCCATATACTGGAAACATTTTGACTCGTCCCTTCAGTTGCATTCTGGAGGCTACAAGAGAACAATTTCGAGCTATGGAAAAATAAGGAGAAAGCATTCAAATTTGAGAGAAAAGTTGCTCTCGAGAAATTACTTCATATTGAGTCTTCATCCCTTGGTCCCTCAAGTCTGAACACAGTGTTCAGCCCCCAAGATCTTCTCTTATTTTCAAGAGAATCTCTTTATCTCTTTGCTATGAGATTTCCTTTGGTAGAGGATTGAAGTGGTGGAGACCCAGTTGGAAGGAACTTTGTTTCTTGGTTTCGAACTGTGCCGACACAGAAGTATGTAATGTTGATACTTCTGCTGATCAATTATTAATAGAAATATTCCTTTCCCATCCAATCAATATCTTGCAAATATATGATTATTATCCATGGGTATGTTTGTAATGTTTATTAATGGATTGTGCTATCTGATGTGCTAACTCATTTTATATATTGTCACTATATACTTGCATTGCTTGTTTGTTGAGAACTTCTTGCAGGTGTAAGGCTTTAGGTCAAAGTCCTCAATGGTGGAATGACATCAAATGGTTGGATCGAGGTAGACTTCTTCCTCATATTGCACATTATTTTATATAACGCATGTTGGAATTGAGTTGATTTCTGCAGTCATACCTGTCTGTTGTGGTTTACCCTTGGCCATAGAGAGTTTTTCCCTTGTAACACATATGTTCTATGCATATTAATTCTTGAGGTAAATCCTATTTCAGGGATCATCAAGGGATATTCCATCGTAGTCGAATAACTCATAGGCGTATCTATGTAGCACACTTTTTATGATATAAGGCCCATTCCACAGAAGTTCTAACATTCCTTTCCTTGGATTATCATGAGTTTGGTCATAAACTAGGACCAAGTCTCCTTTTGCAAAAGCACGAGGTTGAATGGATTTGTCATATTGACTTTTCATTCATTTTTTATATGTGTCATTAACGAGAGAAGTATTGTGACGTGTTTCGCCCAACTTGGTTAAATACAGGAATCATTCCTCTTCAATAGAAGTGTGAGGTAGGAGTTCTACGGTAAGTTTCAACGAAGGGATATCATATTTGATTGGTAATACCACTTCTATATCGTATAACAACTGGAATGGTGTGAATCCAGTTGCATTTTTCACCAAAGTGAGATAGGCCCAGAGTGAGGAGAAAATTTTCAAGTGCCAAGAGGTTTTGTTTGTTCCCACCATGCGTTGGAGAATGGTCTTTAGGACTTTGTTGATAGCTTCAACTTGTCCGTTTTCTTGAGGATATTATGGGGATTCGTTTTCATGAAGAAAACCTAAATTGACATGCAACTCACTCATCATTTGGTTTTGGAAATGAGAGCCGTGATTGATGACAATAGCTTGCGGGACACCAAAGCGAGTTATGATGTGGTTAAAAACAAAGAGTGTTGTAGTATGACCATCGTTGATAAATGTAGGCATAGTCTCAACCCATTTAGTGAATTAATTGATGGAAACAATGATATAACCATGCCCCCCGGCTAAGGTGGGCTTACATTGCATAAAATCGATGCCCCATTTTGCAAAGGGGCCGACGAAAACAATGGGATGCATCAGAGTAGGGTGGGTACGTGATTTTTTCTAAAAGAGTTGACAATGTGGGCATTGTTTGATGAGCTCAGTACATGTTTTCAAGATAGAAGGCCAAAAATAACCAACACGTAATATTTTATGGGATGTAGCCATCCCAAAAAGATGATTTCCACAAGATCCAAGGTGACAATCATTTGAAACTCGTTCAACCTCATTGTGGGTTAAACAATGTCGTAGGAAAGTATCAATACCACGATGGTACAAAGTGTCACCGATGATGAGGTAGCATTTAGAATGGTGGCGGATACGATGAAGTTCATCACGTGAAATGGATGGCTGAAAATTTTTGGTTTAGAGAAAGAAAAGAATATGTCCATACCAAGGGTCAAATGTGCTAATGAGGAACACAGATTCTTCAGGAAGAGAATAATTGGGCTCAGTATCCTCATCCGTATAGGTAATATCACAGACCAGTTATGCAAAAATCAACGATTTTTAATCTTCTGATTTGGAAAACTTGAGATCAAATTCTTGGAGAATAACGATCCATTTGGAATATTTTCCCCCAAGGACTTGACGAGTTAAGATATTGGTACATGGGGTTCGAGTCCGTTATGACCGTGGTAGTGCGTAATAGGATGTAATGGAAAAATATTTGGATGATAATAATTGCAGCTAGAGCCAACTTTTCAACATGAAAATATCAGAGCTCGGGACTGGATGAACTCTTACTCAGAGAATATATCACGTGTTCGTCACTGTTATGATCCTCTTGAACTAAAACCATAGAAATAGTGGTAGTAGAGGCATCCAAATAAAGGATATAGTCTCGTGCACAATATAGTGGGTGTAAGAGAGGAGTGTGTGTTAAGCCATGCTTAAGGGCATCGAAAGAGCGTTGAGAAGTGTCATCCTAGATGAAAGGAGTGTCTTTATGCAACAATATCATAAATCCTTTAGTAAGTTTGGCGTATTATAGATGAAACGGAAAAGAAAGTTTTCTTTCCCTTGCAAACTTTGTAGTTGGGTAAGATTGTTGGGAGGGGGTAAAGAGAGAATAAATTTAACTTTTAAGGGATCCACCCTAATCCCATCTTTGGAGATGACGAATATGAGGAGTCGGCATGATTCGACAACAAAGAGAATTTGTGAGGGTTCAAAAGGATGTGGTAAAAACGATATCGAAGAAATATGGCCCGTAGGTGATCAATATGGTCTCGTCGATGAGATGAATGAGCGGGTAAGTCATCGAGGTAGGGTTCCACAATATGTTTGATGTCGTGGAAAGCATATGACATGGCCCGTTGGAAGGTAGCTCCAATGTTTTTAAGACCAAAAGGTATTTTCTGATAAGTGAACGTCCCCCAAGGGCATATGAAGTTTTTTTTATGTTGATCAACTAGTAGAATGTCAATCTGGTTGTATCCCAAGAAACCATCCATGAAATAAAAATTGATGTTGTCAGCGCAATTATCAATAATTTGGTCGATGAAAGGTGTAGGGTAATTGTATTTGGGACAAGATTTATTAAGATACCTATAATTGACGCAAACACTAATGGTCCCTTGCTTCTTAGCGACCGAAATGATGTTAGAAACCCATTTGGTCAAGGGGACAGGATAAATAAAACCAGATTTCAACAGTTTTTCAACTTCTACCTTTATGGTCATGGTTTTCTTAGGATGGACTGGGTGAAGTTTTTGTCATACAAGTTTAACATCTGGGTAAGTTTTTATCTCATGCACAATGATCGATGGATCGATCCCTAACATTTCTTTGTAACTCCAAGCAAAGATGTCATGGAATTCTTTGAACAAAGTTGTATAATATTCTTCTTCCTCGGGTAAAAAATTGGCACCGAGATGAACATTTTCCAAAACAATTTCTTTGATCAAGATGTTGATAGAAATGATAGAAGATATTTTTTCCAAAATCCCCTTGGAAATGGTGTTTTGAGTGAGTATTGGAGATTGGGGAGAATCGACAACAGCATCAGGAAAGATAGAGTGCATATCTTTCTCAATTTCATCCAAACTAGGAAGAAAAGATGAACAATGATGGTTATCATCCCAAGGAACCTCTTCGATACTAAGAATTTCCATAATGTATTCGTCCTATGGAAAAATCTGGAGGATGTAATCGAAAGTAGAGGATAAGGAATCCAACCAAGATGGAAATGAGTAAGTGGTGGATACTAACAGATGTTGATCATCTGGTGAGGGAGAGGTGGGTTGTATAGCATCGTATGAAGCCTCGGTGGGACTAAGTGGCATAGTGTCATCTAGTGCATCAAATTCTAAAGGACTAGGAACAACCCAGGGATCAAATGATTCATAGGATTGATATGCCATAGTCGAGATCATATTGATCATGGAAATATGTTGCGAGGTGGGAGGAAGTGGTGTAGGAAATGTACCCATAAGCGAAGAGTCTTTTAAAATACCTACTCCTACACTTTCATAAGTTCCTGTTAAAATATTGATGTGCCCATTTTACCATAGACAATATCACAATATTGTCACCCAACCATAGGCATGCATCCACCCTCGAGCACCTTTAACCTTTGACACAATTATTTCGAAAAGCCATACTAGAACCAACATATAAACCTTAGTTTTTAATTGCAGAAAAAGCTCAAGACAAGTAGAGTGCTTCTTCTCCAAGGGTAGCGCACAAGAGAAAGAGTCTCCATATCCACAGCACAAGTACTATACACAACTGTAGTAGTTGCAACTGCACTACTCTCTCAAAATTGTGCCATACTTAGCAATAATATCACCAAGAGTATCACCAATAATATCACCAAGAGTTTCACCAAGAATATCACCAAGAGTTCACAAAGCACCACCAAGAACCGCCCTAAAATATGTGCCTTCCTTGTATGCCACTGAAACTCCAAACTTGCACTAAACTGGATGAGAGAGTGAGTGTGGTGAGTTAAAAAATCAACCAAGATGACATCTATTTATATTAATATTTCCATTGAATGTTTTGGCTGGACCGACCTGAATTTCTAGTAATTATATTGTTGGCCCTCGACCAAGTTTTGTGGAAACGTTGGTTGTGTATGACCATTTTTGGGACTTCGATAGCCTGGTCGAAGATGAAGCACCCAGGGGAAGTGGAGATCGCAAGATCTCTCTGTTTTTGTGAGTTTTTTTTGTTTTTAGGGTTTATGTAATGGGTATGGGATGTCGGCCCATGGGTTTACCCATGTTTAGGACCTCTTTTGCAATTTATAAATAAGTATCTAGGTGATGTAAGAAAGGAGATAGTCAATTTTTGAAGGTCATTGGCTTAGTGCATGACTAGAGGCTTTGTGCTTATGGTTGTAAGAGGCTCTGTGTAGACAGACTGTGTAACGCTTTATGCTCTTATCCCATTCAGGGAAGGAGGACTTGGCGAGGTGCTCACAGATCTCCTATCCTATGTGGAGTTGGCTTTGTGGCTTGGTGCATGTAAGAATATTGAAGAAGACTAATAATAAGAGAAGAAGATCAGTGGACGTAGCCCCACACTGGGGTGAACCACGTATATCATGTGTTGATGTGCTTTGTGCGATGATATTGATGTTGTAATTTTCTTAGTGCATTTTTCTTGATGTATGATAGATATAATCTATGAATGATTAGTGATTTATGATGTGATTGAACGTTCGATCTGAGTTAATGCTATGTGCTAAGTGAATGGAAGTATTAGATATTGGTTTTTACTGTGTTGATCTAGATCTAGGGCTTAATATATGACGTGAATGAGATTCCATATCTACTATATATTATTGACTAAGTGAGTTTTTAGAGTGTTGTGATCACATATATGTTTCCCAGCTAGGTTGTAGACACTTAAGTCCTGCAACCCCCCCTGCCTCTACCTCGGGTGAGACTTCATCTGCTTCACAGGTGTTGCCGAAAGGGTCAGTGGTTAGGGTTTTGTTGGTGCATTGTTGAACTGTTAAACCCCGGGTCTACCCCTGTTCCAACAAATGGTTCTGTTGCAGTTGAAGAGGGCCATTGAGTCATTCCCCCGAATGACTCTGAACACCTTGCATACTTACAGACCGCTAGCAAAGTTTTGAGAAGACCGCCACTTCATCTACATAATTGCACACCGAGATGAAAGCAAGGAGGAGCTACAGTCCTATTACAAATTGAATGATGAAGACATGGAAGAGATAACCAATGAATGTCCTGCAGAATTCCTTGCACCAGTGGAGGTTGTTGAGCTCTTCGACCCCAATATCATTAGAAGACCTTTGGTCACCCGGACGAAGTATGATGGACAAGGAAACGACAAGAAGAAGAAGAAAAAGGAGGAAGTGAAGGACATTGATAGTGAGAACAAGGAAAAATTATTAGAGGAAACTGCGTCTAACTCACCTGCAGGAGGAGGAGGAGACGAAGTAAACCAAGAGGAGGAAGGGGAAGAAGACAAGCAATAAAAGGGAAAAGTGACACCGCCAAAGGACCCCCTTACAGAGGCTGAGACATCAAAGAAAATGAAGGTTTCTCCAAAGAAACCCTCAACATGAAAGAAGTCATGAGCCAATAATCCACAGTCACATAATGTGCTCACAATGGATGATCTTGACCTCATCATCGCAGTTGTAGAAGATTCTTTGGAGGATATCTTGCAGTGAAATGAAGCAAAGAAGGAGACAATGTATGACAAAATTGAGGCACACCTAAAAGGGGTACAACAAGCTATCTATTCAAGCCGTGCAGTGTCTACTGAGTTGTCGTCATTAGAAGGTGCAGAATTGGGAGATGAGCCCACCCAATTGCGAAGGATAGAAAATGCGACAAAGGCTCTCCTTTGTCGAGTCCAAGAAGAAAAAGAATAGGCCACAGAGGCCTTGAAGAAAGAAAATGAGGAGGCCTTAGAGAAACTTCAGGTTGCGCAACAATAGAACGATGACATTAGAGCAAAGTTTGAAGAAGACAGAGAGCAGATCCAGAGAGAAAAAACCAGCTTCTCGCGGAGCAAATTGGGGTTAGAGAGGCAGTGACTAGAGCACTTCACTCTGTGTTGGGCTTGACCTAGATGGAAGAAGAGATAACTGATATCTGAGTAGGGAAGCTCATTGAAGCCATTCAACATCTTCAAGAAAGAGTAGCAGAGTTAGAACTGCAAGCAGTCCTGAGCACTCTGCAAGAAGTGTGAGACTAGTGGGAAGAAACTGTCAGGAGCACAGTAGAAAGAATCAAAGCATTGGCTGTAGAATGTAAGAAACTCAGTGATCGAAGTGCACAGACCTACGAGCACCTGGCAGAGGACCCATAATTGAGAACATTGGAGGCACAACTCTAGGAAGTGAAGCAACATGCATCGACAGTGCAAGCATAGATGAAGATGATTACTGCAGTGGAGAAGATGAAAAGATCGCATGAACAACGCGCAGTTCAACAACAGGTCACTGTCATTCAGAGAAAAGTGATGGAGGTGACACAGAGACTCCATCCAGTGTAGGACAAAGCCTGCACCCTCTTTGAATAGGTCGAGGGACAAGGATCACAGTTGGAATAGATGATCACAACAATGGAACAACACCTGGAAGGTCCTGTCACTGAGCAAGTACTTCAGGAGTTCGTCGAGCAGGAAGCTCTGGAGAAGCAACAAATGAAGGTAGTTCAATCTAATCTTGAGGCCTTTGAAGCAGTGTTGCCCAGATCAGAGTGACTTGGGATGAGTCACAGGTGAGTGTTGGGGGCCTGTTGGACCTCGACTAAGTTTTGTGGAAATGTTGGTCATGTTTGACCATTTTTGGGACTTCGACAGGCTGGTCGAAGACGAAGTGCCCAGGTGAAGCGGAGATCATGGGATCTCACCCTTTTTGCGGGATTTTTGGGTTTTAGGGTTTATGTAACTGGTATGGGATGTCATCCCATGGGTTTACCCATGTTTAGGACCTCTTTTTCAATGTATAAATAAGTATCTAGGAGATCTAAGTAAGGAGAGAGTCAGTTTTTGAAGGTCATTGGCTTAGTGCATGACTAGAGGCTTTGTGCTTATGATTGTAAGAGGCTCTATGTAGACAGACTATGTAACTCTTTGTGCTCTGATCCCACTCGAGGAAAGAAGATTTGGCAAGGTCCGCACAGATCTCCTGTCCTATGCGGAGTTGGCTTTGTGGCTTGGTGCATGTAAGAAGATTGAATAAGACTAATAAGAAGAGAATAATATTGGTGGACATAGCCCCACACTGGGGTGAACCACGTATATCCTGTGTTTATGTGATTTTTACGATGTTATTGATGCTTTTATTTTCTTAGTGCATTATTCTTGATGTATGATAGATAGAATCTATGAATGCATAGTGCTTTATGGTGTGATTGAACGTTCGATCTGAGTTAATGCTATGCTCTAAGTGAATGGAAGTATTAGATCTTGGTTGTTACTACGTTGATCTAGATCTAGGGTTTAATCTACAATGTGAATGAGATTCTAGATCTACTACATATTACCGACTAAGTGCATTGTCAGAGTGTTGTAATCACATATCTGTGTCCTAGTTAGGTTGTAGACACCTGAGTCCTGCAACCCCCCCTGCCTCTACCTCGGGTGAGACTTCATCTGCTTCACAGGTGTTGCCAAAAGGGTAGGTAGTTATGGTTTTCTTGGTGCATAGTTGAAGCGTTGAAACCGAGGTCTTCCCCTGTGCCAACATATATTCTAATATTATTTATTCTACTAGGCCTACTTGTCTTCTAGGGTTTTCACACATCTATTTATGGTTTTTCTTACTTATGGAATATTCTAATATTGTCAAAGGTTACACATGGAGGTTAATACCTCCCGCAACTACCATAACATCAATAGTTCATAGCAGGGATGAATTTGATAGATCAAAATGTTTTTACAACAAATATTATGTGATTGGAGGAAATCATTCTATAGAGGCTAGAAGAGAATTGATGCAAGAATATCCCAATAACCCTCTTTTTGAGACATTCAAATGCATAATTTATGCTGGTTTATTAGATTTAGAATAAAATTTATTGGCATGGGATCATAACACAAATAATGAGTACACGATGTCCATAACTTTCATTCAAAGGGTGAGGTTTATCCATAATGTGTTCTCTTAAATATGTCATGGGGAGAGATCAAATGTTGATGCGAAGTTTCAGAATTAATGTTGTATGGAAATAGACTTCCCAATGTTGTTTATTGCAGCTTCATGAGACATCCTCCAGATCGTTCTCCTCTGGACTGAGTTGAGACATATGTGTGAGGGAGCCCAAGTGTTGGGTGTACCCATGTGATGGGTGTGCGTCATACTCTGTACTGAGTTGTGATGATGTTTGGTCTATTTTCTACTCCTATGGAATGAGTTGATATGACCTCAGATGGTCTCCTTCCTTGTACTCCTTTGATTAAGTTGATTTGGCATGAGATGGTCCTTTTCCTTTTACTCCTATGAATTTTGTTGAGTCGACTTGAGATGGTTCTCCAGATGGTACTCCCGTGGACTCAATTAAGTTGATCTATTGAGAGGGACGTCCATGTGGATGAGCACTCGTGGACGTGTCCCCAGTGGTTGAGCACTAGTAGACGTGTGAGATCATTTTTATATTGTCTAAGAGTAATATTTAATTATAACCTTAATTTGTTATGTAAAGGGTACAAGTCAGCCCCACCATGTGAAAGATGATTAATATTGTGTAAAGATTAATTATATTTTTGAGTTAAAGAGGTCGGTCCTATTTTTCCAATAGACACACCTTTTGGTGTCTCAATTATTGTATAAATAAGAGTGGATCCCCATTGTGGATCACACTCACTCACTTGTCATCTCATAATTTCAGCAAGCACTTGTACGGCTGAAGTGCACACCTCTCTTGGGTGCTATTTTAAAGGTTGTAGAGCACCCTCTTATGTGAATACATGGTTTATGGTGTGGGGAATCTTCTCTTGAGAATATAGCAAAGGATTGTTGGGTTTTTCCCTTGATTGAGAAGGGTTTTCCCAGGATATTTCTTGTGTTCATGTGCATGGTTATTCTTATTGTGATCTTGGTTATTGCAACACATGTGTATGGTATCGATGCATTGTTTATGGTTAAAGTACATGCTAAATGAAATAAAATACATGTGCATGAGCTCAAAATAAAAATTAAACATGGTATCAAAGAAGAGTTCCTAAAGAGACCATTGCACAAACCACTGAAGAAGCCAACTGTCCTCCCCTTGCTGAAACTGCAAAAACGGTTCCCCCTCTTTTGCTATTTTTTGAAATTTACACTAGAACGTTGAGGCTATTTTTTTCATAGGAGTGTACAGAATCCTTCAGTGAACCTCCAAAGACTCTCAGATTGAAAATCATTGAACATTTGATTTTTGGCGCTAGGGTTTCTAGGGTTTTTGCAGAATTTTGGTTTTAGGGTTTCTGCATCTCATTGAAGGATTTTTGCAGCTCACCAGTGTTCTTCTAACTTTCAAGGATTATTTTTGGCAATAATAAGTCCAATTAAAACTAATTTTTCTAGCCTAGCCTAGCCATTAGGTTTCCTAGCCTAGTCATTAAGGGTTTGTGGAAGAATCTGCAAACCATGAGGAACAAAACTTTGTTGAAAGATAGGCTTGATGGATCAAGCAACTTTAGTTCCTGGAAATCAAGACTACAAATTTCCCTAGAAGAGGATGACCTATTGTGTTTGATAGAAAATACTCTACTGGAAACAACTATTGATGAAGAGAAAGATGATTGGAAGGAAGATGATGTCAAAGCAAGGAAGTATACTAGCAAATTTCTAAATCTGATTTTGAAGAAGTTTTGAGGTAAACTTTTGAAACTTGTTTCAAGAGTGAACCTTGGTGTGACTTTTGAGCATGAGATATATTCAAGCTCTAGTGAGGAGACTAGACTTCCATCCCTTGTCACTATGAGACTGGAATTGCAGCTAGTGATGTGCAAGGAAAGAAAAATTACCCACCTTAGAAGAAGTCGAGGAATTCAAGAAAGAATGACAAGGAGTTATTCTCTATCTCAATCTTCTCGGGAATACCAAAAGAAATATTGAACATGATTGCAGAGTAAGGTAAAGTTTCGTACTACTTACGTTAATTGATTTCATCATTACTCTGTAGTAGTTTGATTTTGATAATGAAGGGTATTATCCCTGGTGTGGGAGACCTCATGACTTGGACCATTATCCATGGTACGAGAGTCCAAATTTTCTTGATTGGATTTTATCCTAGTACAGGAGGCCATTTTAGTTGTTATCCCTATGAGAGGCCATCTTGGTTGTTATCCTAGTACAGTAGGCCAAATTTCTTATTTCATATTTTGAAGGACCATGATCCCTAGTACGAGAGTCCAATTATTCTTGGTTGGTTATTATACTAGTACAGGAGGCCATTTTGGTTGTTATCCCTATGAGAGGCCATCTTGGTTGTTATCCTAGTACAGGAGGCCAAATTTCTTATTTCATATTTTGAAGGACCATGATCCCTAGTACGAGAGTCCAATTATTCTTGGTTGGTTATTATACTAGTACAGGAGGCCATTTTGATTGTTATCCCCACGGGAGGTCATATTGGTTATTATCCTAGTACGGGAGGCCAAAAAAGTACTGTAGAGGTAGTAGAGCACCTGAGAAGACATCAGATGTCTCCAGGTTAGCAAACACTAGAAAAGGAAGATGTCTATCTTTCAGACTTCGGAGGCAATCAAACTATTTGAGAATAAGGAAGAAATGATACCTTCTCCCCCTAAAGCAGTTGAGAGGGAGACAATTATTGATCCAGTTGATCCTATATCTCTAGTTGATTTTCTAAGAGACATGGAAGTAGGACCGAAGAGGCCTACATGAGATCGACAGACTCTACTAGAGGCAGAGGGACATGTAGCTCCTCGTGGTACATTCTGAGAGAGAAAGAGACCACAAAAATTTCCGATCTCTATTTCATCTATGAGCCACATCATTGATATTGAACCTTCTTGTCATCGAGAAGCAACAGGACAACATTTTTGGAAAAATTCCATGACTGAAGAGTATTAGTCCATATTGAAGATGATATGTGGGATATTGTTCCGAGACGAAAAGGGAAGTCTGTAGTGACTTCCAAGAGGATCCATAAGATCAAACATGCAAATGATGGAAGTGTCAAGAAGCAAAAAGAGATATTTGTGGCTAGAGGATTCTCTCAAGAAGAGGGAATAGATTATGAGGAGGCATTTTCTCCTATTTCCCGATACACGTCCATCTGTAAAATTATTGATCTTACAACATCCATCGGTTGGAGACTACATCTAATGGATGTAAAGACAACCTTTCTCAATGGTGATATTAAGGAATAAGTTTACATCGAGCAACCAGATGGATTCGTGATACATGAGCAGAAGTCTCATGTGTGCAGGTTAAAGAAATCCATGTATGGAATAAAGAAGGCACCTCGTGCTTGGTATGAAAATATTGATGGATACTTGATGAGTTTAGACTTCAACAAGAGTGTTGTTGATCCAAACCTATACTATCACATTGTTGGTGATGAGTGCCTAATTTTGGTCATGTATGTTGATGATTTATTCCTTGCTGGTTCAAAAACTCTTATTGTTGAACACAAGCATGCATTGACTTATGAATTTGAAATGAAGGACCTTGGTATGATGCACTACTTCTTTCAACTAGAAGTATGGCAGAGGACTGCTGAGATTTTCTTGAGTCAAGGAAAATATACAGTTGAGATATTGAAGAAATTCGGTATGATAGACTGTAAATCCATGTCGACATAGATGGTGATGGATATGAAGAAAATGACTGAGTCTTCTACTGAGTCATGCAATATTGATCCACATATTTACCGACAACTAATTGGATCATTGATGTATCTGGTTAACACCAACCCTGATATATGCTATGCAGTAAATGTACTCAGTTAGTTTATGAGTCAGCCAAGAAAGACTCACTAGATAACAAGGAAGCATGTGTTGAGATATCTATGAGGCATGGTTGGATATGGCCTGAGATATGCCTCTGGTGTAGACATGAGATTACAGGGATATGTTGATGAATATTGGGAGGGAGCGTAGTGGACCGGAAGAGCACATTCATTTTTTTTTTTACTTGGGGATTTTCCATGGTTTCCTGGTGCAATAGGAAACAAACTTATGTGGATTTGAGTACCACATAAACATAGTACATAGTGTTATGTGTGGCAGTCCACAAGGTAGTGTGGCTTCACAAGCTCCTTTGTAGATTTATTTGGTCATGAGATAGATTCCACCATTATCCATTGTGATAACCAGAGTTGTGTGAAGATCTTAGAGAATCCTATGTTTCATGACAAATCGAAACAAATTGAGATCAAATACCATTATATTAGAGATATGATGCGGAGGAAAGTAGTACACGTGCAATACCTTTATACACATGATCAGGTTGCAAATGTATTCACCAAACGGCTTGCCAGGATGAAGTTTGAGTACTTCCGTGAGAGACTTGTTCTGGTGGAGAATGCCTCCCTAGATGAGAAGGAGTGTTGTTGATTGCAACTTCATGAGACATCCTTCAGATCGTTCTCCTTTGGACTGAGTTGATACATTTGTGTGAGGGATACCAAGTGTTGGGAGTGCCCATGTCATGGGTGTGCGTTAGACTTTGGACGAAGTTGTGATGACGTGTGGTCTCTTGTCTACTCCTCTGGACTGAGTTGAGATGACTTTAGATGGTCTCCTTCCTTTTACTCCTTTGGAGTGAGTTGAGTCAGCCTGAGATGGTCTCCTACCTTGTACTCCTATGGACTTAGTTGAGTCGGCTTGAGATGGTTCTCCAGATGGTACTCCTGTGGACTCAGTTGAGTTGATCTATTGAGAGGGACTTCCTTGTGGTAGAGGACATGTGAATGTGTCCCTAGTGGCTGAGAACTAGTGGACGTGTGAGATCCTTTCTATATTGTCTAAGAGTAATATTTACTTGTAACCCTAATTTGTGATGTAAAGGGTACAAGTCAACCCCACCACGTGAAAGCTAATTAATATTGTGTAAATATTAATTATATTTTTGAGTTAAAGAGGTCGTCCCTATTGTGCCAATAGAAACACATTTTGATGGGTGAAGTCTTGTATAAATAAGAGTGGATCCCCATTATGGATCACACTCACTCACTTGTCATCTCATAATTTCAGTAAGCACTTGTACGACTGAAGTGTGCACCTCTCTTGGGTGCTAGTTTCAAGGTTGTAGAGCACCCTCTTGTGTGCATTGAGGGATTATGGTGTGGGGGGTCTTATCTTGAGAATATAACAAAGGATTGTTGGGTTTTTTTCTTGATTGAGAAGGGTTTTCCCATGATACTTCTTGTGTTCTTGTGCATGGTTATTCTTCTTGTGATCTTGGTTATTGCATCACTTTTGTATGGTATTGATGCATTTTTTATGGTTCAAGTACATGCTAAATGAAATAAACTACATGTGCATGAGGTCAACATAAAAAATCAACACCCAACTGACGATGGAAATGAAAAAGAAAAAAATCACAAAGGAAGTGATGTATTCAGAGCTATGGATAGTTATTTTCAATTGGGATTTATAATTGGACATGTATGGGATTTGATAGATCAAATCTTCATCCTATGGAAAAATATTGGTATAAAAATTTTGAGAGTTAAGAAGGATAAACCCTTAATATGTAGTACAAGTAAGACAAGTCCTGAAATCAAGAATCTATCAGAAGATATGACCATAACACCTTGGAGAACAATACGAGTGAAGGATGAGAAACTTATCATAGTTATATTATCACGTGTAAGGTCGGGTGAATTTCCAATGGAAGAAATGTGTGATAAATTTAAAAATTAAGTTTGTTGAGTTATTTTTATTTATGTTAGGACAAGAAAATTATTTTTTTTCAGTTTAACGTATCAATGTTCTTTGTATTTTATTATATATATCATTATAACATTATTTATTTATTTTATTTAGTCACAAGGTGTATATGGGAATACAAGAGGAAATGGTTAAGGTGTTGAATGAAGAGATTTGGGATGATGTTAAGCTCAACTATCCAGAGTCAACCTCTATAGTAGTATTGAAACATTTTTTTATTGCATTCAAAAATGTATGTTGATTTATTACACTCATAGTATTCATTTGTACATTAATTTATTTCTATTTTATTAGTTATATTTTTATAATCGTATGTTTGTTTGTTTCATTAAATATGCCAAAGAATAATGCATATGGAGTACCTAAAACCTTCAAAAGTTTTATTCAAAAACCTAAGTTTGAAAGAGAAAGAAGGAGATATGTTTGAACTATTGAACTTGATGACACCCTTGATCACTACATTTGGAATGGGATCGACATTTTTCAGTATAAAGTGATATTAGGTGATTGTGAACAAATTGAAAATAATGTTCCTAAAAAGGAATACTCCCTAGTTATTGTCGATATCCCTCATGGTTATAATATCCAGAACATTGGATATGATACTGAACCTTATACTTACCAAGATTTCAATAAAGTGGTTATTGGATTTATGGAAGTCACAAAATCACCATTTTGGAGATTTATGGTTTTTCATTCAGACACAAAATAAGGATTAGTACAATCAAGCTTCAAGGGAAAAGAAAATACAAGGATGCAACATATTTGGTAAGATATCGAAAGTGTATGTTTAGTGATTAAGATTAGAAATCAATTTTATTAGTTCACAAGATAATTGAATTTGCACTTATTTATGTTTCAAGAACAAGCCTAATTTTCAGAGCTCCAATAGAGAACCGTTTACATGTAATATTGAGAGTATACATATTGCAACCTGGACAAAAGATAATTCTTATAATTCTATTCTTGTTAATGTAAAGGATGGAGGGAAGCCTAGTAATTTATTGGTTTACAATGTTGTGGTTAGAAAGCTAACATATGAGGAAAAGGATTTGAAATGAGAGATGGATTTGAAATGAGAGATAGTTAACATTTATCAAAAACCACAAGCATTAATTAATTATCTTATAGATACATTTTCAAATGAGGGAGATTGGGTTTTGGATTTGTTCTCGTGTTCATGTAAGAATTATGATCTAACATTTATGAAATCATAATTCAATCTTTATTATTTTTAATTTATGTCTTTTTAAATGATTTAAGTTAATTATTTATTTTGTGTTTATTTATTAGGTACAAAACTAGTGTGTTGCTTACCAAAAGGAAGAAATTGCATAGCCATTGAAAGTGACCCACTACAATGTGATTTTATTCAACAAATAATTAATGCTATTCTGGATCTTCCAAATGAAGTGCAAGAACTTGGCTTGAGGAAATGATATTTTAATGAATCAAAGGTGGAAAAAATGTCAAAGAAACCTCAAGTACCATTAGGAGGATTGATTGGAAAGGATCACTTTGGAGAACTTGTGGATATCAAAGACCCAATGGAAGAGCCAAATGACACAATGGAAGCACATAATGATGTCCAAGAAGATGATAATGTTCTGATGAGAATGATGAATTTGGGATATATGATATTTTCTATTATCTTTAAGATTCTCTTGAAAACGATGCTCAATTTTGAAAAAAAATTATGAGCTATAATTGTAATGTTTTGACTTTCAAATTTTAAAATAAGAATGAATATGTATCTATTGTTGTTTTATGATTAATCTTTTTTATTATTTTCTTTTTACTTTTATTTGTATGTGAATCACTATACTAGGGAAAATGACATTAATTGTTGTCATTTTTTTACTTCAAATGTATAAAAATACGC
>ML797906.1:255259-273671 GCA_009831015.1 Picea engelmannii
GGCACTAGTCTTATCACAATGAATTGGGATCAGTGTAGTGCATTTTACCACCAAGTCTGCAAGTGTCTGAATCATCCATAATACCTGAGTGAAACAGGTAGCAGCAGCAATGTACTCTGCCTCTATGGTTGATAAAGAAATGGAACCTTGCTTTTTACTAAGCCGGGATACTAAGGAGTCACCCAGGAAGAATGCTCCTCCACTGGTGCTTTTTCTCTCATCAACATAGTTTTCCCAATCTGCATCTAAATAAGCAATCAGCTGAAGATTTTGATTTCTGGGATACCATAGACCATAAGTCATTGTTTCTTTCAAATACCTGAATATCCTTTCGACATCTTGCAAATGACTCTATTTAGGTGCATCCTGATATCTTCCTACCATTCCTACAACATGCATTATGTCTGGGAGAGATGTTGTGATGTACAACAGGCTACATATCATTGATCGATATGACCTTTGATCAACATCAGGTGAATCATCATCCTTGCTTAATTTACATCAATTTACCATAGGTGTACCCACAGGTTTAGAGTCTTCCATTTGAAACCTTTTCAACATTTCTCTTAGATATTTTTCTTGAGAAATGAACATCCCTTCGAACCTCTGAGTAATTTCAAGACCAAGAAAAAATGACAGTTCTCCTATCATAGACATTTCAAATTCAGACTCCATGGCAGAAGCAAACCATTGTACCAATGAATCCTTATTACATCCAAAGATGATGTCATCTACATAGACCAATAGGATGAGAAAATAATTATCCTTTGTTTTAATATACAGATCGTTGTCAGTTGTTCCTATCTTGAACTCTTTGTCTTTGAGATACGTATCTATTCTGTGCTACCAGGCTTGAGGGGCTTGTTTTAAACCATATAAATCTTTCTTCAGCTTGCATACTAAGTCAGGGTTATTAGACAGTTTGAAACCCTCTGGTTGTTCCATATAGACTTCTTCACTTAAATCTCCATTTAGAAAGGCTGACTTGACATCCATTTGGTAGACTTTAAACCTTTTATGACAAGCATAGGCAATAAACATTCTGATAGCTTCTAATCTTGCTACGGGCGCAAATGTTTCATCAAAATCCAGTCCTTCTATCTGAGCATAGCCTTTATAGACTAACCTTGCTTTGTTCCAAATAACTTGTCCTTTCTCATTCAACTTATTCTTAAAGATCCATTTGGAGCCATTGACGTTTTTACCTTCAGGTCTTTGAACCATCTCCCACGTATTGTTTTTCTCAATCTGATCAAGTTCTTCATTCATTGTTTTAACCCAGTGGTCATGTTTGTTGGCTTAATTAAAATTCTTGGGTTCCATCATGGATATGAAGGTTATATGAGATTGATCGGTGTTTTTGATTAGCTTTCTCCTAGTTTGTACACCTTTGTCTTTTTCTCCAATTATCTGACTTGCAGGATGATTCTTTTGAATGATTCTAGAGGAGGAATTTGTAGTTGACTGCGGATTTGAGTCTGTCTAAGTGTTTTAGTCTTCATTTTTTTATTCTTGGACCTGTTCATCTTCAGCTTTAGCTGTGTCTTTTGTAGAAGACTCATTACTGTACACCTCTCTTGTTGGGATACCTTCATCAATTTTTACATCAATACAATCAACCATTTTATGCAGCCTCTTATTATATCATCTATATCCTTTACTGTTTGTAGCATACCCTAAGAAGATACCTTCATCAGCCCTGTCATCATATTTGTCGAGGTTCTCATCATTATTCTTTATGTAGCATTTACTCCCAAAGACTTTGAAGTGTTTGATTGAGGCAGGTCTTCTAAACCATAATTCATAAGGTGTCTTGTCACTTTGTGATCTGAGGTGGGCTTTGTTAAGAACATGGACTGTTGTGTGTATTGCTTCTACCCAGTAGGTTTGACCAATGTTCTTCTCATTCATCATTGACCTGGCCATTTCCTGCACTGTTCTGTTTTGCCTCTCAACAACTCCATTTTGTTGTGGAGCTATTGGGTTTGTGTATTCTCTCTTGATCCCATGTTCATCACAAAATTCCTTGAAGTCTCTTGACATAAACTCTCCTCCCCGATCTGATCTTACTGCATTTAACCTCTTGCTTGTTTGAGTCACTGTTAAAGCCTTAAATATTTTAAACGTCTCAAATGCTTCAGCTTTTTCTTTGAGAAAGGCAACCCAAGTAAGTCTGGAGTAATCATCGATAATCAGCATGAAGTAGTTTTTTTTCCCTGTGCCTTCCTTTCCTGATGGTCCACATAAATCCATATGAACTAGTTGGAGTGGTTTCTCTATTGAAGTAAAGCTCTTGGACTTAAACTATGTCATGTTTTGCTTCCCTACTTGAAAGGGTTTACACATTGAATCTTGGGGCTTTGATATTCTTGGAAGATATTTAACTACCTCGAGGTTTTTGAGTTTGATTAAGTGGTGAAAGTTTAGATGTCCAAGTCTCTTATGCCATAACTAGCTTTCATCATGTTTTCTTAAATGGCATTCTTCTCTATTTTCTTTCAGCACATATACATTATTTTCTGTCCTTATGCCTTTGTCCACCACTTGTCCTGAGTTTACAGACTTTATCTTGTAGTCCTTGGGGTGAACAACACTTCACATCCTCTGTCACACATTTGACTTACACTGATCAGATTATGTTTCAGCCCATCCACAAGTAGAACATCTTGGGATTTTCCTTTTCCATTACATAATCTCACCATCCCTTTGCCCTTTATTTTCCCTCGAGCATCATTTCCAAAGGTTATGTTTCCTGATTTTCTTTCACTTAGAGATAGAAACTTGCCTTTGTCTCCCATAATGTGTTTGGAGCATCCACTGTCTATATACCAAGGGTTCGTTTTTCTTTGAGTGGACAACACTAATCCACACTTGTCACTTTCCTTCTTCCAAAACTTGACATTTTCAGCAGGAGATTTTGAATCTGGTTCATATTCCCTTACACGGAAGTTAATAGATTTGTGTCCATAGTTATGACAGATGTAGCATTCAATCTCATTGTTCAACAAGTCAAACTTATTGGTGCAGCGTTGTCTACTCATTGACTGTTGATTATTTCTTGACCTCTTTAGTTGCATGTCCCTGGACTTAATTTGGCAATTGACAATCAGTGAAGGTTTGTTACTTGGCTGCATCATTCTTTGTTGTGGCAAGTATTTATTCGTTTGAAATCTTAATTGCTCATGTCTAAGTCTTAAGTAACAATTTACAACTTTGTGACCAAAGTTAGCACAGTAGAAACAATAGCCATACAAAAATTCTTTGTACCTAGAAAATGGTTGTCTTCTTTGAGCAAATCGATTTCTTCCAGGCTGATGATGTCATTCAGCTGTGAACACATTACTTCTTTGTTCTACAAATTAAGATCTGGCATCTTTTACATTACTCGACCTGGGCGGCTGATTGTCTTCCTTTGTTTCTGCAGGATTGTTATTGTCATTGGTTGTACTTTTGACAAACTTGATGGGTTCTTCATTTCCTGGCTTACCACTGCTTGATCCCTCTTCATACCCCAAGCCAGTTTTCAGCTCTGGATTCCTTTGCTGATTCAGAATGGTGGCCAATCCTTCTGAGGCTTTGATACTTGACAGATTCTAATTATACAAGGCTTGAAACTTCTCCATTTCTTTCCTCGTTTTCACTGCTTCTTGTTCTAATGCTTCACATCTTGCCTTCTTTTCTAATAGTTGTTGTTTCATAATCTCTTCGATTTTATTTACCTCTTACAATTCTACTTTTAGTAGGACAAGGTCTTCATCAAGTTCTTTACAATATTTCTCGAACTGTATCAACAATTGTCTTTGCTTTCTGTTATTGATTCTTAGTCTATCAATCTCTTCTAGTGCACTGATCAGTTCTCTTTCCATGTCAACCACAGCTTCTTCTTCATCACTCCCTATGCTTTTATTATTATAATCCTCTTTGGCCATAAGTATGAAGTCATTTAGTTTATTTTCAATAGAGGAGTCATTTTCTTCATCATCTGAAGGATCATCATCATTGTTTACGCACATACTTTTCTTCTTAAATTTTTTCTCTTTAAAGAAATTTTTGTGTTTGTACTTCTCCTCATCATCACATTTCTAATCCTTTCCTTTGCGGGGACATTTATTTGCAAAATGACCTATCCTACCACAATTGAAACATTTGAAAGGCAGTTTACCTTTGTATTTGCCTGATCCCTTCTTCAGTCTCTTCACAAATTTTTCTTCAATTTCATCGAGCTCAGAATCCTCATTCTTGTCTGCTTTAAATTATGTTTCTCTGGAGGTAGGTTTATCTTTATCTATTCTCATTTCATATGCAGTCAATGTTCCTAGCAGGTAATCAAACTCCAAGGTCTTTAGATCATTAAGTTCTTCTATAGCAGAGACCTTCGGGTTGAACCTATATGGGAGAGATCTCAAGATTTTTTGAACTAAAGAAGGTTCATCAATTGTTTCACCAAGTGCCTTCATTGCATTTACCATTTCTTCTACTCTCAGAAAGTATTTTCCAACAGTTTCATATTCCTTCATCTTCATCTGTTCAAACTGTATTATGTAGGTTTGAAGCTTTGCATCCTTTACCTTCTCATTACCCTCATAGTTGCTAATGAGTTTGTCCCACATTTCTTTTGCAGTTCCTAGGTGCATAACTTTTACGAATTCTTCTTCTGCAAGCCCACTCAAGATAGAATTCATAGCCTTAGCGTTGAAGCTAAATTCTAGTTTGTCATCCTTATTATCTAGCACAACTGGCTTTACATAACCAGTATCTACCACATCCCAGACATATGCACCTAACGACATTATGTAGGTTCTCATTCTAACTTTCCAGAAGGCAAATTTTGTTCCATTGAACATAGGGGCCTTATTGGTTGAATTTCCTTCATGGCTTGACATGTTTAAGCTCTAGGATCTACCCTTAGATAAAAGGGGCTGGCTCTGATACCAATTGTTGGACAACTGAGAGGGGGGGTGAATCAGTTGTTACCGTGCTTAAACAATTATGCTTCTTTTAAAATCTATACAAGGCACTCAATGATGATCACAATAATGCAAGGAAATAAACAATGGCACATTCAGTGTCAGTCACATATATGAGAAACACAGAGACAGATATTTCCCAAGGAAACCCATACAGGGTAAAAACCTCTTCTTCTTTATATGATAAGTATTATTTACATTCTTTACATTATCATATATATGAGCACAAACTCATCTTGAGGCTACAACCTCTGTTTTGCAAGCTGCAACTTGCTGAGAGCACCAACTCTCTGTTTTTCTCTAGAACCCACTAGAAGGAAGCACCAACTTCCTAGTTTCTCTAGCACCAACTAGAAGGAAGCACCAACTCAATATGTTCAAGAACCCACTTGAACCTCTGAGGACACTAGTCCTCCCTAGCACCTCCCAACCACCCTGGATTATGAATATAAAATACTGAAAGCTATTACAGTGATATAGTGTTCAATAACAACTTACTAGTGTCATCACTGTTCTGCAAGATTTTGCTACTCAGACTTCCTCACTGTCTTCCAGCATGCATCCACTACCCATTATGTTCTTCTGCTTTTTATGCTCTATGTGCCATGTCCATTCGCTGCACAGTTATTCTTCTATTCTATTCAGCTACTACACTCTGATCCTTCTTCATGCATGAATCACCTTCAACAACAACATCCACAACAACTCCAGCAGCAACAACAACCCCATCACTTCTCTGTACCATGTATTTATAGATTCTGTGCACCTTCTGCATGCTCATACCGCACCAATATCCTCCACATCTCAAGTGCTCTACCTGATCATCATCGTGACTCTTCAACTTCTATGGCAGTTGAAACCCTGTGTCTATCATCACTAGGTGTTATGTTGAGATTCCTTTTTCTCTCTGGAAGTTGAGACTCTTCATCTTCTCTGTTACAGTCGAGCTCATCCTTTTCGTTTCAGTTACAAGCTCCAACCCTCGTCCAGCTGTCAATTTCCTCCACGAATCGTCTTCATTCCACTGGCAGATTCCTTGTAACTCTTCAGCTCCTCTGGAAATCACACAGAAGTCTCTTCGCATCCTCTGGTAGAAACCATCAATGGTTTCTAGCAGTTAAACTGTGAGGATCAACATTAGCCCTCCGATCACGCTCATGTTCACCTCAATCATTGGATTAACTCTGATGGGTTCTTGCGTTATTTACCCGTTTCTCACTTTCGCAATTCAGATATTCTGCGATGAGACATCTTGAGTCTCCATGTTGCAATCTCTGAAACTCCGAAACGGAGATTTTCTGTGCTATCTCCTTCCTTTATATGACCATGGCCATGACCAAGCACTTTTTCATAATGCGCTTTTCACAATTTTGCATTTCACCTTTTCGTTAATTCCGTTATGAGTTTCTCGACTTTCCAAGTCGTGATCCCCAAAACGCCGAAACAGAGAGATCCCCGAAATGTCGAAAATGAGCTTGTTTGGATGTACTCTTCTCTTCAAATCTTCAATGGTGTGAGCATCGGCTGAGACCACAAGCCAAAAGTATTTCTCAATTTAACGTTTTGGCATTTCGGAACTTCTGTGGATATGTTTCTTGCCTTTCCAAGTCACAATTCGCAAAACTCCGAAATGAAGTCGGATCAATGGTCTAGATCACACCTTGATCTGACGGCTGCGGTTAAATCATGATTTCGTATATCACTGTCCCTAAGATGGAGGTTCTCATCACTCCAAGTCATGATAGGCAAAGCTCCGAGATGGAGCTTAGATCAACGATCCAAAATCTTGGTGTATTGACGGTCGAGATCTTATCTTGAGTTCGCATCTCGCGATTCCTGTGATGGAGGTTCTCGTCAGTCCAACTCGTGATAGGTGAGACTCCAAGATGGATCTCAGATCAACGGTCCTCGTTCTTGGTGGTCTGACGGTCCTGATCTTTTCATGATCTCGCATCTCACTGATCCTTAGATTGAGCTTCTCGTCACTCCAAGTCGCGATTCGCGAAACTCCGAAATGGAATCTTTGACAGGATATAATATTTTTCCATGCATCCTCTTGATCCAATGGTCCTGATTTGATCTTGATTCAATGGCTCATATCATATCACAATTTTGGAATTCTTGTTGCAAAGTGTTTCGACACTCCAACTTCTGGTATACGAAACCCCGATAGCCAAAATTCCGAAATGGAGTTGGACCGCTGCTTCGATCTTTTACTTTAAAGAACGTGCATGTTCTTCCTGATCCAATGATGTTCAGACCCTGCACTTGGATATAACACCAGAGATCTATCCTCCATCTTTGCGCTCCTCCTGTCTGGATACAGATCTGACGGTCATCGGGAAGTCTGAATGGGATCCAACGATCAATGTCACTTCTCTGCCTGAGCTTATGCATCCTCCTTACGTAGAATAATTTCTAAGTGTCAAAGGCCTCGACCTTTGATCCGCCTGAGATCCTGAATACGCTATCTCTCTTGAGCTTTGGAAATGAATTAACCTCATCCTTGGTGCACACCTACGCACTGCGTGCAACTCTGTAGTAATGCTCCTTAGCTTATGTTGTTCTTATTTTGCCATCGATGCACACTCTGATCTTGCCATCAATGACAAACACACACTGTCTGTAAAACATGACAACAATCTCCCCCTTTGGCATTGATAGCAACAAAGGCACCCCTGTTCTTTTCTCTCTCTTTGACATCAATGTCAAAGAAAACACACTCCCCCTGAGCTTTTGCATTAATTTTAGGAGGTATCTGTTAGTAACATTTCTTGTCCGGGGCACAAGAGTGTTCAGGTCTACAAGTTTCATGAGAAGCACCTGAGTGTAGCACGAAAAATATCGTTTAGGCTTCCGAGCAAGTAAGCGGGCGAGGTTATATCGTCAACGGTCTAGATTAACCCATAAGAGCAGATCAGCGGTCAGCGGGAACTCGCATTTAGCAGAGTTGCACTGAGATTAGCGCAACAGATAGCACCCATATTGCATGCAGGAATGGATAGAAGCCATTCATCCAGAGGACACGTGGCGTGAGATTGAGTCACATCGGCTTTTCGGCATTCAGAAGTTCGAAGGGTGAAGGTTCCATGTCATTCTACATCTCGAAACCCTGAACCCTGAAAGTGTCGAAAATGCCCAGAGTCGGGCCCGCAGTATCACGGGACAGTCTCAGCCATCCATCTAAAGGGAGCACGTAGTGCGTGATTAGGCCCCCCACTTTTTCTCCCATCGCAACTCCGACGCACAAGGAGCAGTTCCTCCATATTCTCGAGGCACGAGGTACCGAGTGCATCCAGGACCCGGGGCCTGCAGCATTGCCGAGTGAGTTCGCAACTGTCAGATATGGGAGGGACGCATGGTGCCCAGTTAAGCCATCTCAACGTTTCTCTCATCGTGACTCTGATGAGAAAGGATCAACCCCTTCCTATTCCCGAACGCTGAAAGCGCCTTCGAGAGTAAACACAGGGTCACAGCCCGTGGTCACTTGGGAAATGAAAAGAGTTGTGCAAAAGGGGGCCAAAGGCGTCGATTTCAGCCACAAAAGGGATCATCGTGACCTTCAGGTGCCATCGGACCCAATCTCAATCCTATTTTTTTCTTGGAGTAAATGAAGGTGAGAAGGGGTGGTTGAAACCTCTCCTCATTCATTAAGTGTAAAGTATGGAGGGTCTGGCAAGCTATCTGCTTGAGAGGGTCCTGTGTACCGATTTGTCAAAGAAGCCAGGTCAAGTCGTCGACTAGCCAAAGAGGTCTGCACATGCTAACTCGACACTTAATGGCTTAGCTACCTCTCCTTGTAGGAGCCATGCACAGTTAAGGTGGCGTCTGACAAAGGATATCCGTCTGAATTTGACTGAAGGGACACCAAGCCTTGGATAACTGAGCACGCCTCTATTAGGCGAATTTTTCTGAGTATATAGACTCAGTTTGTGTATTTTGTAATGATGGATGGTTGAGCTAGGCTCCCGATTGTATGTTTTGATGAAGCGTTGATCGCTCTAGTTATGTATTGGCATTTGAGACTTCTTACTTTATGGATGTCAACTTCTTTTTCCATCCCTTTGTTTACACTGTGTTAGAACAGCTCGGAATTAGAGGATCCAGTCGAGTTGCGTTGTTATAGGATGATGTAGGTTGGATCACTATAATAGTCCCAGGGTTTCTAATCAGTTCTTGTGCTTTCTCAACACTGAATGACTCGGAATTGGAGGATCCAATCGAGCCACCTTTCAGTTCCTTGAAACTTGGGACCAAGAGGATCTTGGCTTCTAAGTTTTTCTTCCTCAAGCTTCCGAAGACCTATTGCCCGAGGTAGTATTGTTCACCCTTCTCATAAGTCTTCCATCTACCACCCTTTAATCAATTTACTGACGGAAGTTGGATCAAGACCTCCCTTGCTTTCTACATACCAAACCCCAGTTCCTGTGTCAATGTTGCTTTCCTGGGTCTCTTGCCATTTGACCACCCCCATTTATTAAATCGTGACATAAAATATGATGGGCGTCGGGCTCTGCTCCTACAAGAAATAAAGGAGTGACTTCTGATGCTAACATTTATGGCGCCGCTGTCGAGGACGAAGTTGAAAATTTTCCTCTGATTCTGAAGGTGCATCGGGTATAAGAGCCTTTGAAGATTTCTACTGTGCACCTGGCGACTCCATTGTGATGAATCCACTATGGCGAACCTGCCATGTTAATTGTGGCTTTCATAGGCAGAAACACTCGATCCCATCCACAGTTGCCTCTAGCTACACCTGAAGCTGATCCGGAGGTGGTTCTCAGAAAAGGAAAGGCCTCTGAAGAAGAAGTCTTCATCGCCGAACTAGGTAATCCGCTATCTCCTTCTGTAGGAACTCCACTTTCTCCTCCTTAGTTTCTTAACCGACCTCTTTCTGAGGTTTCCTATTTCCTGAATTTCGGGAGTGTTCCTGCTGAGTTTTCCCCTCCTGGTCTGGGATCGGATGCAGAAATACTTGTCACTCCCCTCTCCTCTGAAACTGTACCTTGGCGTAGACCCAGAACCGTAGAATATTTCCCCACTCCTATATTTACCACTCCTCCTCTTGTTACTAATACCACTCTTACGCAAAGAGGAGCATCTATTGACTTGATCCCATTAACCTTTTCCTTAAATCCCCTTTTGTTTCCCACTCCACTTCGAGACTCATTCCCAGTAGCCCCTTCATGAACTCCTTCTCCTCCAAGTTCTCCTCCACCCAATATTCCTATGGCTAGTGCTGATCCCCCTCTAAACAGAATGGACGCCATAGTCGCTGCCATATATGCTCCCTTAATCCTAACTCATCCTATGAATCCTCTCCCTGCTGGAGATTACTTGAAGTATATGCCCAAGTTCACTGAAGAAGGGGACATAACTATGGAAGAGCACCTGGTTTCTTTCTACAGTTATGAAGAAAACCTGAATATTGAAAATGAAGATGTCTGGATGAGAGTCTTTGTCTAGAGCCTGGATGGTGAGGTGAGGAAGTGGTTTAGAGGGTTGGCCCCCAGATCTATTGTTGGGATCGAAGCCCTAGATAGTGCTTTCCTGAGGCAGTGGGGAGATAGGAAGGATTTCATGTATTATATGACAGATTTCGGGTCTCTAAAGAATATGGAAGGAGAGTCTGTCTTTGACTTCTCCAAAAGATTCAATAAGATGTATAATAAAATTCCTGCCGAAATAAAACCCTCAGAAGCCTCGGCCAAGATTTCTTATGTTAGTGCGTTTGGCCCTGATTTCTGTCTTTTATTGAGAGAAAGAAGAGCCACCTCCTTAGCTCAAATGAAAGATGCGGCCATAGAGGTGGAATATAATGTGTTAGAAGCTGATAGACTGAGAAGCAAAGCCGACGCATATAGAGGAAAGGGAATATTGGAAACCTCAACTTCTGGCTCATCGGTGCCCCACCCTCAAGTGGATGAACTAACCAAAATGGTGAAGTCTTTGTCTGTAGAGATGGAGAGAATGAAGGTCGAGGGCAGGAAATCATACAAGGGCTTTCAAAACACCGAAAACAAAGGAGGTTTTAGGAGGCCAAACAATATTGCTCCTCCGACTGTGCAAAGAGAGAGGAGAAGAGACAGAGAAGACCAGAAAATTCAGGGCCCCTTTCAAAACAATTTTGTGGCCAAGGGGGAAGAAGGGGAAACAAAGGAGCTTGATCCTAGAATCCATTGCTTCGGAGACACTCCTCCTTTTCTTCATCTCACTCAATCAGCATATGAGGAGTCTCTCATGGACAGTCAGCTAAACGAACTGAGCAAGGGAGACAAGGCTAGTGGCAGCCAAGGCAGGTATGACCTGAGGTCTAAGAAAAAGATAGTAGCACCTGATGTTCCTGAGCAGTCCACTAGAATAGAGAAACCTGCTAATGAAGTAGCGAACAGTCACATAGGTAAGAAGCCCCAACCCCTCTCTCCCATAGTCCAGAGTCATGTGCCCGAAATAAAAGAAATCCCGAAGCTTACATCTTCTTTTAATTTTGAGCATGAAATTCAAAAGATCAGAATCCCTGTGCCCCTGACCGAATTGATTAAACATGAAGGATTCAAGAAATGCTTCTCCGAGCTTTTACAGTCTGAGGTCTTATGCCTTCCCATAGACTCCATCAATTTGCAAGATGAAAAGCCTGCAATTATTCTAGGTCCTATGGTAGAAGACAGGAATGACTCATCCCCTCCCTTCTACACTTCCCTAAACATACATGACAAGGTACTGCACAACTGCTTGATGGATTCGGGGGCTTCTCACAACCTCATTCCCAAAACTGTCATGGAAGAGTTAGGGTTAGAAGTCACCCGAGCCTATCATGACCTCTAGTCCTTTGACTCCAGAAAGGTTCAATGTCTAGGATTATCAAAGACCTAGTCCTGACCTTGTTTCAGTTGCTCATGAAAAGCGTGGTCATGGATATTGTGGTGGATGATGTCCCCCCCAAGTTCGGTATGCTGTTATCAAGATCTTGGATAAAAAGACTGGGGGGAACTTTGCAGATGGACCTCACATATGCAACTATCCTAGTGTTTGGAGGAGAACATAGGAGGCTATACAGAGAAGCCCAGTTGGCCTATATAATTAGTGATGAGGCCAACCCTACCAACCATCCTATTTTCGCCCTGGACACTGATTTAGGTTCCATTGTACTACAACTCACTAATGCTCCCGAGCCTCATCTAAAACTTAGAAAGCCACCCACCACTTCCCATAAATTTCCTCCCTCCATCTACCCCATCTGGAAAATGTTCTTTGATGGAGCCTTTTCTAGAGAAGGCGCTGGTGTTGGGGTGTTTGTTGTGTCACCTGCTCAGGAAACCATATCTCTATCATACAAACTAGAATTTGAAGCTACCAACAATGTGGCATAGTATGAAGCTCTTATCCTAGGATTGAGAGCCGCAAGGGAAATGGGAATTCAGGAAGTAGCAGTGTTCGGAGATACAGAGTTGGTGGTCCAACAGATCAGAAATGATTATCAAGCTAAGCATCCTCGACTCAGAAGCTACAGAAATGAGGTATGGGACTTAATTGACAGTTTCTTCTTAGCATTCAACATTTATTTTGTCCCAAGAGAGAAGAACACAATGGCAGATTCCTTGGCTACATCAGCAAGCAATTTCAAAGTACCCTTGCCGCCCAAATTCAAATATGATGTGGAAGTAAAATATAGGCCCTCCATACCTGACAACGTCAAACATTGGAAGGCATTCAAGGATGATCTCGAGATCAAGAAATTCTTGGAGACTGTCGAAGAATTTTCAAAGATGCATATCGACCAAGATTCTGTCTCTGGAGAAGAGCTTGATGGGGGTAAGTTTCTAAGTAAAATAGAAGAGCGTAACGTTGTGCAGCTCCCCAAAAACCATATTCCAAGGGGACTGGTTCCTTTGGAAAGGATTTTTGATAGAAATGATGTGTCATTAAAAGGGGAAATCTCAGAGGATGATGCTGGTACCATTCAGTGCAACATTGGCACTGAGAGTGAGCCCAAGTATGTCAAATTGTCAAAAATCCTGACAAAGGAGCAGAGGTATGAATACACTAGACTTTTGAGGGAATTTGTCGATGTCTTTGCCTAGACCTACTAAGACCTCAAAACGTATGACACTTCTGTCATCGAGCATAAAATCCCGTTGAAAAGGGAGGCAAAGCCATTTAGACAGAAGCTGAGACAGATCAATCCTATGATATTTCCTATCATGGAGAGGAAGGTGAAGAAGTTGTTACAGGCCCAAATAATCGTGCCACTGAGATACTCAGAGTGGGTGGCCAACTTGGTACCAGTAAGAAAAAAGAATGGAGAAATCAAACTCTGTGTAGACTTCAAAAACCTAAACAGAAGCTCACGGAAGGATAACTACCCCTTGCCAAAGATGGAACGTATATTGCAGAGGGTAACAGGAGCATCAAGGATGTCCATGATCGATGGTTTCTCTGTCTACAATCAAGTCTCTGTTCTGCCTGAGGATAGAGAAAAGACAACATTTACCACTCCATGGGGCACATTCATGTATGTCAAGATGCCTTTTAGATTGATGAATGTAGGGGCAACATTTCAACGTGCCATGGACATAGCTTTCATTGGGGAAAAGGATAAATTTGTGGTCGTCTATCTGGATGACATCACAGTATTTTCAAAATCTGATAAAGAACACTGTTGTCATCTCAGCAAGGTTTTCCTGAAATGCAGGAGTTTTGGAATTTCATTAAACCCTAATAAATCTTTGTTCGCCATGCAGGAGGGAAAGTTACTAGGCCACATAGTATCAGCGGAAGGAGTCAGGATCGATCCTAGCAAAGTTGAGGTGATACAAGCCTTATCAATCCCAAGGTCCAAGAAGGAGGTCCAATCTTTCCTTGGTAAGATTAATTTTCTGAGGATGTTTGTGCCTAACTTTGCTGAGGAGGTAAAACTTATAACAACCATGTTAAAGAAAGGAAATTAAGTGAGGTGGACTTCTGAATCACAAAATTCCTTTGAGAAAATAAAGAAGGCCCTATCTAAATCCCCCGTTCTTATCAGTCCCGATTACTCAAAGGATTTCGTTATTTTCTCCGTTGCCTCACCTGACACATTGGCCGTTGTTTTATTACAGACAAACAAGATTGGGCTAGAGCAGCCTATTGCCTATTTCAGTCGAGCATTGAGAGATGTCGAAGTCAGGTATGATGCTATGGAGAAGCATGCCTATGCCCTGGTAAAGGCTCTCAAGGCATTTAGAATCTATATCCTACAGTCAAAAGTCATTCCCTATGTCCCCTCAGCTGATGTTAAAGACATTCTTGTTCAGCCTGACATAGACGGGAGAAGGAGTAAGTGGATAGCCACGATTCTGGAATTTGACCTGGAAATAAAGCCCACCAAATTAATCAAAGGTCAAGGTTTAGCCAAGTTGTTGGCTGAAGCCAATTGCCAAGATTTTGGGGTAAGTTTCATCAGCAAATGCTTAGGGATTCAGCAGGGTCGGTTGTTTGAAATAGACCCTCAAAGAGAGCCCCCATTGGCTCGATGTCCCTGGTATAAGGATGTCATATATTTTCTGCAAGAGTTGCGGCCTCCAGACGGCCTGCAAAGGAACAAGGCAAGAGCCCTGAAGCTCAAAGAAGTCAGGTACTACCTTAACGATCAAGTTTTATATTGGAAAGACCCCTTGGGATTTCTTTTGAAATGTGTAGATCTGCAGGAGGCTGACAGGATCATGGTTGAATTTCATGACAGCCTATGTGGAGGGCATCATTTCTGGAAAACCACAGCCTATAAAATCCTCAGGGATAGATACTATTGGCCCACCATATTTACTGACGTCTGCAAAAGGGTCAGAGCCTGCATAAAATGTCAAAAATTTGTGGGAAAACAACAGCTCAAGTCTTTGTCGTTAAATCCTATGGTTGTTTCAGGACCTTTCCAGGAATGGGGCCTAGATTTCATTGGAGAAATTCACCTCGCTTCCAGTGGGCAGCACAAATGGATCTTAACTACTACTGATTTCTTCACCAAATGGATTGAAGCTATCCCCACCAGGAGTGCTTCCCATAAGGTAATCATTGGATTCCTGGAAGACCTCATCACAAGATTTGGCTACCCGAGTAAGATTGTCACTGATAACGCATCCTCTTTCAAGGTTGAGCTGTTAGACAAGTTCTGTGAGCAATTCAGGATCAAACCAATTCACTCCACCCCATACTATCCCCAGGGAAATGGTTTAGCAGAGTCCTCTAACAAGAAGGCCTGGCATTCAAGATTGAAATTTTCTCTTTGGGCCGATTGAGTGACCACGAAGATATCTATAGGCATCTCTCCTTTCCAATTAGTCTATGGAGCAGAGGTTGTTTTTCCTTCTCATTTATCCATTCCCGTAGCAAAATTCCTCCAGGATCATCAAGAGGAGCCTGATGACATGATCAGAAGAATTCATCAGCTAGTGGAAGTCCAGCAGGCCAGGGAGCAGGTAATGGGCAGAATTCAGGACCATCAACAAAGGATCAAGCAGGTTTTTGATAAGAAGGCCAAGAAGGAAGAGTTTCGGATAGGAGACCTGGTACTGAAATGGGATTCTCCTAAACAAGATAAGGGCAAGCATGGAAAATTCGAAGCCCTATGGATCGAGCCTTTCAAAGTCTCTGAAGTATTCTCGAATAACACCTACAGGTTATGGGATTTGAAGGATAAAGAAGTTTTCAACGGCCCTGTGAATGGGCATTTCCTAAAAAGATTTTTCTCTTGAGCCACACATGGCTCTTTCGCGGTTGTAAATATTGTTTTTCTTTCCATCTTTAAGTTTTAAATAAATGACCCCATAGCCCAACAGCAAGGCACTGGAGCTACAAAATGAGTCCTTAGAGCATCACAGGGATGACTCTATCCCCCATGGAGCCTAAATGTTAGTAACATTTCTTGTCCGGGGCACAAGAGTGTTCAGGTCTACAAGTTGCACGAGAAGCGCCTGAGCGTAGCACGGAAAATCTCGTTTTAGGCTTCCGAGCAAGTAGGCGGGCGAGGTTATATCATCAATGGTCTGGATTAACCGATAAGAGTAGATCAGCGGTCGACGGGAAATCACAGTTAGCAGAGTTGCGCTAAGATTAGCACAACAGATAGCGCCCATATTACATGCAGGAATGGATAGCAGTCGTTCATCCAGAGGACATGTGGCGTGAGATCATGTCACGTCGGCTTTTTGGCATTCGGGAGTTTGAAGGGTGAAGGTTACATGTCGTTATACATCTCAAAACCCTGAACCCCGAAAGCGCCGAAAACGCCCAGAGTCGAGCCCACAGTATCACGGGACAGTCTCAGTCGTCCATCCAAAGGGAGCACATGGTGCACAATTAGGCCCCCCGCTTTTTTGCCATCGCAACTCTGACGCACAAGGAACAGTTCCTCCATATTCCTGAGGCGCGAGGTACCGAGGGTGTCCAGGACTCGGGGCCCGTAGCATCGTCGAGTGAGTTCGTGACCATCATATATGGGAGGGACGTGTGGCACCTAGTTAAGCCATCTCGGTGTTTCACTCATCACAACTCTGATGAGCAAGGATCAGCCCCTTCCTATTCCCGAACACTGAAAGCACCTTCGAGAATAAACGCAGGGTCACAGGCCGTGGTCACTTGGGAAATAAAAAGAACTATGAAAAAGGGGGCCAAAGGCGTCGAGTTCATCCACAGAAGGGATCATCGTGACCTTCAGGTGCAATCGGACCCGATCTCAATCTTGTTTTTCTCCTGGAGTAAATGAAGGTGAGAAGGGGTGGTTGAAACCTCTCCTCATTCATTAAGTGTAAGGTATGGAGGGTCTGGTAAGATGTCTGCCCGAGAGGATCCTGTGTACCGATTTGTCAAAGAAGCCAGGCCGAGTCCTCGACTAGCCGGAGAGGTCTGCACACGCTAACTCGGCACTTAATGGCTCAACTACCTCTCCTTGCAGGAGCCATGCACAGTTAAGGTGGCGTCTGACAAATGATATCCGTCCGAATTTGACTAAAGGGACACCAAGCCTTGGATAACTAAGCATGCCTCTGTTAGGCAAATTTTTCTGAGTATATAGACTCAGTTTTTTTATTTTGTAATGATGGATGGTTGAGCTAGGCTCCCGATTGTAAGTTTTTATGAAGCGCTGGTCGCTCTGGTTATGTATTGGCATTTGAGACTTCTTACTTTATGGATGTCAGCATATTTTTCCATCTCTTTGTTTACACTGTGTTAGAACAGCTCGGAATTGGAGGATCCAGTTGAGTTGCACTGTTATAGGATGATGTAGGTTGGATCACTGTAATAGTTGCAGGGTTTCTAATCAGTTCTTGTGCTTTCTCAATGTTGAATGACTTAGAATTAGAGGATCCAGTCGATCCACCTTTCAGTTCCTTGAAACTTGGGACCAAGAGGATCTTGGCTTCTGAGTTTTTGTTCCTCAAGCTTCCGAAGGCCTATTGCCTGAGGTAGTCTTGCTCACCCTTCTCATAAGTCTTCCATCTACCACCCTTTAATCAACTTACTGATGGAAGTTGGATCAAGACCTCCCTTTCTTTCTACATACCAAACGTCGGTTCCTGTGCCAATGCTACTTTCCTAGGTCTCTTTCCATTCGACCACCCCCATTTATTAAATTGTGACATAAAAACTGATGGGCGTCGGGCTCTACTCCTGCAAGAAATTCAGGAGTGACTTCTGACGCTAACAGTATCAGATATGCAGCCAATACAAGACTCCCCGTAACAGGATGGACTCTCTTAGATGTGAGATAGGATGACACCTAGCTTCTGTCTGAGATATTCAAATGGTGTCTTGGCTAGGGGTTTAGTAAATATGTTTGCAATTTGTTCTGTAGTGGGAATGTAATGGACCTAAACAATCTGATTGGTGACCTGCTCTCTCAGAAAATGATATTTTATGGGAATATGCTTGGTCTTGGAGTGGAAGATAGGATTTTTAGACACACTAATGGCACTAGTGTTATCACAATGAATTGGGATCGGTGCAGTGTAATTTACCTCCAAGTCTGCAAGTGTCTGAATCATCCATAACACCTGAGTGCAACAGGTAGCAGCAGCAATGTACTCTACCTCTGTGGTTGATAAATAAATGGAACCTTTCTTTTTACTAAGCTAGGCTACTAAGGAGTCACCCAGGAAGAATGCTCCTCCACTGGTGATTTTTCTCTCATCAACACAGTTTGCCCAATCTGCATCTAAATAAGCAGTCAGCTGAATATTTTGATTTTTGGGATACCACGGACCATAAGTCATTGTTTCTTTCAAATACCCGAATATCCTTTTGACAACTTGCAAATTACTCTTTTAGGTGCAGCCTGATATCTTCCTACCATTCCTACAGCATGCATTATGTCTGGGCGAGATGTTGTGATGTACAGCAGGCTGCCTATCATTGATCGATATGACCTTTGATCAACATCAGGTGAATCATCATCCTTGCTTAATTTACATCCA
>ML797906.1:277128-306542 GCA_009831015.1 Picea engelmannii
CTTTGTTGTGGCAAGTATTTATTCCTTTGAAATCTTAATTGCTCATGTCTAAGTCTTAAGGAACAATTTACAGCTTTGTGACCAAAGTTAGCACAGTAGAAACAATAGCCATAGAAAAATTCTTTGTACCTGGAAAATGGTTGCCTTCTTTGAGAAAATCGATTTCTTCTAGGCTGATGACGTCGTTCAACACTGAGCACATTACTTCTTTGTTCTACAGATTCAGATCTGGCATCTTTTACCTTACTCGACCTGGATGGCTGATTGTCTTCCTTTGTTTCTGCAGGATTGTTATTGTCATTGGTTGTACTTTTGAAAAACTTGATGGGTTCTTCATTTCCTGGCTTACCACTGCTTGATCCCTCTTCATACCCCAATCCAGTTTTCAGCTTTGGATTCCTTTGTTGATTCAGAATGGTGGCCAATCCTTCTGAGGATTTGATACTTGACAGATTTTGATTATACAAGGCTTGAAACTTCTCCATTTCTTTCCTCGTTTTCACTACTTCTTGTTCTAATGCTTCACATCTTTCCTTCTTTTCTGATAGTTGTTGTTTCAGAATCTCTTCGATTTTCTTTGCCTCTTCCAATTCTACTTTTAGTAGGACAAGGTCTTCAATAGGTTCTTTACTATCTTTCTCAAACTGTATCAACAATTGTCTTTGCTTTCTGTTCTTGTTTCTTAGTCTGTCAATCTCTTCCAGTGCACTGATCAGTTCTCCTTCCATGTCAACCACAACTTCTTCTTCATCACTCCCTATGCTTTTATTATCATAATCCTCTTTGGGCATAAGTATGAAGTCATTTAGTTTATCTTCAATAGAGCAGTCATTTTCTTCATCATCTGAAGGACATCAGTCCTCCCTAGCACCTCCCAACCACCCTGGATTATGAATATGAAATACTGAAACCTATTACAGTGATATAGTGCTCAATAACAACTTACCAGTCTCAGCACTCTGATCCTTCTTCATGCATGAATCACCTTCAACAAAAACATACACAGCAACTCCAGCAGCAACAACAACCCCATCTCTTCTCTTTACCGTGTATTTATAGCTTCTATGCACCTTGTGTATGTAATATTCGCCATTCCCCTGCATGCTCATACTGCGCCAATATCCTCCACATCTCAAGTGCTCTGCCTGATCATCTTCGCAACTCTTTAGCTTCTCTGGCAGTTCAACCCCTGTGTCTATCATCACTAGGTGTTATGCCAAGATTCCCTTTTCTCTCTAGTAGTTGAGACTCTTAGTCTTCTCTGTTACAGTCGAGCTCATCCTTTCTGTTTCAGTTACAAGCTCCAACCCTCATCTAGCTGTCAATTTCCTCCATGAATCATTTTAATTCCACTGGAAGATTCCTTGTAACTCTTCATCTCCTCTAGAAATCACACAGAAGTCTCTTCGCATCCTCTGGTAGAAACCATCTATGGTTTCTAGCAGTTACACTGTGAATATCAACATTAGCCCTCCGATCGTTCCCATGTTCACCTCCATCGTTGGATTAACTCTGATGGGTTCTTGCGTTATTTACCCATTTCGCACTTTCGCAATTTGGAGATTTTGTGATGAGACATCTTGATTCTCCATGTCGCGATCTCCGAAACTCCGAAATGGAGATTTTTTGCGCTAGCTCCTTCCTTTATATGACCATGGCCATGACCAAGTGCTTGTTCATAACGTGCTTTTCATGATTTCTCATTTCGCCTTTTCATTAATTTCGTTGTGAAGTTTCTCGACTTTCCAAGTCGTGATCCCTGAAACGCCAAAAAGGAGCTTGTCTGCACGTACTCTTCTCTTCATCTCTTCGATGGTGTGACCATCGGCTGAGACCACAAACCTAAAGTATTTCGCAATTTCGTGTTTCGACATTTCGAAACTCCTGTGGATATGTTTCTTGCCTTTCCAAGTTGCGATTCGTGAAACTCCGAAATGAAGTCAGATCAATGGTCCAAATCACACCTTGATCTGACGGCTGCGGTTAAATTGTGATTTCACATATCATTGTTCCTAAGATGGAGGTCCTCGTCACTCCAAGTCGTGATAGGTGAAGCTCCGAGATGGAGCTTAGATTAACGGTCCAGAATCTTGGTGTATTGACAGTCCAGATCTTATCGTGAGTTCACATCTCGCGATTCCTGTGATGGAGGTTCTCGTCACTCCAAGTCGCAATAGGCAAGACTCCGAGATGGAGCTCAGATCAACGGTCCTTGTTCTTGGTGATCTGATGGCCCTGATCTTTTCGTGATCTCGCATCTCGCTGATCCTTAGATGGAGCTTCTCGTCACTCCAAGTTGCGATTCGCAAAACTCCGAAATGGAGTCTTTGACAAGATCTAATCTTTCGCCACCCGTCCTCTTTATCCAACGGTCCAGATATGATCTTGATTCAATGGCTTAGATCATATCGTGATATTGGCATTCTTGTTGCAAAGTGTTTCGACACTCCAACTTCCGGTATCCGAAACCTTGATAGCCAAAACTCCGAAATGGAGTTGGACCACCGCTTCGATCTTGTACTTTAAAGAACGTGCAGGTTCTTCCTTATCCAACAATGGTCGGACCCTGCGCTCGGATCTAACACCGGAGATTTTTCCTCCATCTTTTCCCTCCTCCTATCTGGATTCAGAGTTGACAGTCATCGGGAATTCTGAATGGGATCCAATGATCAATGTCGCTTCTCTGCCTGAGCTTACGCATCCTCCTTACTTAGAAGAATTTCTAAGTGTTAAAGGCCTTGACCTTTGATCTGCCTGAGATTCTGAGTACGCTATCTCTCTTGAGCTTTGTCAATGAATTAACCTCGTCCCTGGTGCACACCTATGCACTGCGTGCGACTGTGCGCTAATCCTCCTTAGCTTACGTTGTTCCTGTTTTGCCATCGATGCACACTCTGATCTTCCCATCAATGACAAGCACACACTGTCTGTAAAACATGCCAACAAGTCCCTGCTAGGTTGGGATGGGAGTAAATGCGACTGAGTATAGACACGTGGCTAGAAAGTTGAAATACATGTGGTTTGCATGCAGAACATAGTATTCCCGAGTTAGTTATTCCTAAAATATATCAAAAAATATCAACATTTAACAGGTTCTTGGACACAAAAAATTTAGCATTCCCAAATTAGTTTTCTTTCCATACTTTCATGGGTAGAAACAAAAAAAAATAGTAGTAACGTATGTTACATAGGTTCATGGAAAAAAACACACAGAAATTAGCATTCCTGAATTAGTTATAATTAAAACAAGGGGTCTTGGACACAAATGAAAGTGAAATTTATCAAATTTTAGAAAGTAGATTTTTAGTTATATGCATACGAAATATGTAGTTTTATAAAGTATGGGGATGAGATTTTATAGAGCATGCATGGAGCCCTCATTCCATAGTTAGCGAGTTTTTTGATTGCGGATTCTCGGGCTAGCGGGCTCAAAATTGGGCTTCTGTTGTTCTGTGCCCTACAAATAGCACCGAGAGTTCCGCGATATACAAATTGAAAAGAAGACTTGCGAACTATAGAAACTTATCATAAAATAAATAATGCCTGTTACATATCTTTGGAAATTACATCAACATTTAAAATCATACAATACAATAGTAATAACATATGTTACATAGGTTCGTGGAGAAAAACACAAAAAAAAATAGCATTCTCGAACTAGTTTCCTTTAAAACAAAGGGTTTTGGATAGAATAAAAATTGAAATTTATCAAAGTATAGGATCTTAGACAGACAAAAAGATAGCATACAATAGAATAGTAACAACGCCATGCAAGACAAAAAAAAATAGCATACAATAGGACACAAAAAAATGTAGCAGACCTCCATACTTAGCCAGTGTTTGGATCACGAGTTCTTGGGTTGGTGGGCTCAAAATTGGGCCTCTGTTTTTCCGTGGCCTACAAATAGCACTGGCAGTTCCGCGATATACAAATTGACAAGCGGACTTGCAGACTATAGAAATTTATCAAAAATAAATAATGTTTGTTACATATCTCTGGAAATTACATCAACATTTACAAGCATGCATTAGAATAGTAATAACGTCTATTAAACCCAAAACGTTAGCATACAATAGAATAGTAACAACATCATGCAAGACAAAAAATTAAGCATACAACAGGACACAAAAAATGTAGCAGACCTCCATACTTAGCCAGTTTTTGGATCGCGGTTTCTCGAGGTGGCGGGCTCAAAATTGGGTCTTTGTTGTTTTGTGGCCTACAAATAGCACCGAGAGTTCTGCGATATACAAATTGGCAAGCAAACTATAGAAATTTATCAAAAATAAATAATTTTTTTACATATAATAACGTCTGTTACATAGGTTTGTGGAGAAAAAGACAAAAAAAATAGCATTCCCGATTAGTTTGCTTGAAAGCAAAGGCTTATGGACAAAAGAAAAAATCAAAATTTATCAAAGTATAGGTTCTTGGACACCCAAAAAGTTAGCATACAATAGAATAGTAACAACGTCGTGCAAGACAAAAAAATTAGCATACAATAAGACAGAATAAATGTAGCAGACCCGAATTAGTTTTCTTTGGAACAAAGAAGAAAGGTTCCTGGACACCCAAAATTTAATATACAATAAAGGCATTCCCGAATCAGTTTTGTTTGGAATTTATCAAAAATTAATAATGTGTGTTACATCTTTCTGGAAATTCAAATGTGTTTTTCATATAGACTAGGAATGGGGCTCTCATGGACCATAAAAATAAATAAGTACAAGAATTAGGAATGTCGAAAGAAGAAGTGTGCGACGATAGAGAGGAAGACCTGAAAAGAAGAAATTGGAAGTTATGAGTATTTGGTTACAGTTTTCTATTTAAAGAGGTCATAAGTGGATTGATAAAGAAAACAAGATGAAAGTATAGACTTAAACTCGATTGATAAAGAAAATAATATGCCACTATAGACTTACTATGAAGCCGATGCATTTTTGTTGTTTTCGTCGATGGTCAGTGGAGTCTTGTCGATCGGTTGTTTCCCTTCCTGGACGAGGCTGTCCATTCTCTATTGGAACCATTCTTCGATGTATCTTTTCATGGGGGCCATGTTGATTTCATCCTGGATTTCTATGTTGTAAAGGTCATTTTCTAATTTCCTTAGATCCATTGAAATACTATGCAGACTCTGTTCAATTTCTTCATTGTGTGCCTCATAGTCTAGTACCCAGTGCTCATGCTCATCTAGATGATGTTCAAGTATGCCGTAAAACTTTTCGACGGACAACCCCTTTAAAATATCAACTTGCTCCTGGAAGGCTTCTTTGGTGGTTGACAAGGATTTGAGAATTAAGTTTGGGTCTTGAACCTCGTGGGTACTTTCGGCTAAGTCCATTTGGATCAAGCTTGTGAATAAATCTTCCTTTTCTGATATGACTTGTTTACATGATTTGATAATGAGCTCCAGGTTGTTAAATTTCTTTTTCCATCATGCTTTTACTTTTTTGGTCCGCATTGGGGAGGGGAGTTTCTCTTGTCTTCTTTTCAATTCCAATGTGTTGACGGCATAGTTGGAAAAATGGGTCATCACCTGTTCACAGAAATGCTGATCATTTTTTAAATTCACCTCCAAATGTTCCAGGAAATCATTTGCCTTCTTTCCGAAAGAAAACTAAATTTTGCGATGTTTCCCAGGCTTCAGTAAGTAGCTGCATTCTTTTGTTGATGTTATTCTCTACAAGGGATCTAGAGAATGCAAGGAGGGTAGAGGATACTTTCATCTTGGCTGTAGTGGTAGCAGGCACGATTTTTTCCAAAGGACTAGAAAATGTTGGGGTTGCAATGAAAGCCTGCTCAAATTCGGTGAGGGAGTATTTCAGATTGGCATTTTTCGTCTCAATTCCTCCAATGGAATCACAAAGAATTTCACCGGTTACTTGGTGAAATGAGGATATTTGGGACGGCTGCATTTTTCTAAAGTTAATCTCTGTGCGATATTTTTCTTTCTTGTTTGTTACATCTCTCTTTTCAATGACCATACTTTTAGATTGGTTGTCAAAAACAACGCTCTGGAATACGAAGGATTCATCTTCGTCAAAAATTTTGGTCTCAGATATTTCCACCGCGGACGACCCAATTTTGTGCATGTGCTCAGTTTCAATTTCAAGTTGCAACTATTCACTTTCAATTTTGGGTTCCTCTGCCTGCCTTGCATTGTTTTTTCTCTTCTTCGTCGGCGGAAGTTTGTGAGAACTATCAATTTTTATGTGAGGAGGGTTCTTATCTCCTCCTCCATTCGAAGATTTATGGGTTTCTTTCTTACTGGGGTGGTTCCTCGAAACGATGCTCCATGATGTCGTGCTCTTGGGAGTGTTGGCGGGGGACTAAGTACTCTTATCACCAGATAATTTTCCATATTTTCTATACAATTCATTCACGTTTTTCAATGTATCTATGTTGCAATCGACAGAAGCAGGATTGTTGTCCACACTGTGCCTGTCTTGGGTCAGGTGTCTATGGATAAAAGAGTTGTTAAAGCCAACTTCCAGTAAATTTTCTCGAAAAATCCCATTAGGGTTGAACCCTTTTAGCCTTTCAGCATATGTTAGGATAAATTTATTGAAATGGGCGGCAAACTCATCAATCTTGTTGATGCTTCCGCAAATGAAGTCTCCGACTTTCCAGGGCAGAGGAATGAACTGTTTTCTTTTTCTTGTCATGGAAAAAATGAAACCAATGGTTGTATTTCCTTGTTATTTCTTCAACAAACATCTTGTCCATGATGTGGCATGGAAGGAAAGTAGGATTTTCCTTAGAGCCAAAGACCATGAGGACACTGTGATTTTCCTTTTGTTCAAGTGTGCCCTTCCTATTCAAAAACTTGGTTTCCTGGCAAGACATCCACAAAGCAGCCTTTGCCTAACAATAAATCTTTGAAAACTGAGACAAAGCCATTAAAAACTTCATAAAAACAATGGGAGGCCTTGTGCCTCTATAGGGCCTCATACCAGAATATTACTGGGTCGAATCCATAGTTTATTTTACTGGAAAGAGAAAGTTTTGGAAACTGGAAGCAATGCACTATTGTGAAAAACAAGTAGGATGACATATAAAATTTATTCGATTCTTTGAATCGTGACAACTAGGAACAAAGCTCAATGGAAATTAGCTTCCCCCAATCGAAAATGTATTGTTCCTTGACTGTGAAATACAAAATATAAATAATTATATGGGAAATGCTTGTCGTGGATGCATGTCCCATTATTTTTGTAAACAGCGAGGGAATTTCCCAGAATGGATTTCTAAAGGAACTTATCTGCAACCTTGTGATATCTTCAGGAACTATTGTCAGGTCTTCGAGGAATTTAGCTAAGATGTCCAAACCGTTATCATGTTTTTATAGAAATTGCTTGCAGTCTTGTGCTCTGAACGTCAATGTTGGCTTCGACAATTTTAACATCTCGCGGAAGGCCTGCAGTGAAAAAGAAACTGAAGAATGGTCACACAGTGGAATAATTCTTTGGCCTGGAATATATTTTTCAGCGCACCAAGGGACCACCTCCTTACAGTCAAAAACCTCAGGGACACAGCCTGCACGAGCGATTTCAGAGGTCCAAATCACTTTGTTCTGGGCAGAATGGGATGAATAGTAAAAGTATTCCCTGGACCACTGGAAGTTCTGGTCTTGATGTCCGAAGATATTTACTGTATCTCCACAAAAATGCTACCGACCTACTGCCATAACTCTACAAGAACGTTTGTTTTCTCTAGACGATGAATGAAATGAAAAGTTGGAAGGGATAATATAACCCTGCGCAAATCTTGGTCCAAAGCGTGTGAATAGGAGATGTCCTCGAGACTATCGTTCATTAATGACAATTTGGACGATTGTTACATGATGCGGTGTTAACATTAAACACTAGTAATCGCATACATAGAAATGGGAACATAGTGGATATTGTAATGAGTGATTAAGCATTGTAGATCTCTTGAGCGGGCCAGCACGACAATGGGTGTTTGAGATGAACAATGAGAAGGGACAAAATAACTCTCCGCACATCTTGGTTTAATGCATAATAATGGGAAATCTCCTCGAGCGTTTCGCCCATTAATGACAATGTTGATGGTTCCTAGATGGTCAGCTGTTAGTATGAAAAGTTTATAATTGCATAGTAAGAAAGTACGAAGGTTGCAGGCACGGGAAAAAATAGCTTCGAAATAGGGTTACAAGGTACAACCGTTGAAGGTGAGGGCACGAGGATCAAATTGTATTTCTCAGAACTTTTTGAGTGCAATACGCATAATAATGAAGAGGGTATGGTAGGACAGTCCAGAGGGCAATTTGTATATGACTAGTAAGAGAATAACTAATGTATATCAGGAAGGACAAGAAGTTAGTTGGGATGGAAGACAATGACAAATACTTGAAACATTTGTGAATCGTGGTAGAGTGAAGCTTGTGAGTTCGAGGAGTACACAACAGAATTGTAGATCATGCAAGTTTTGAGTGCAAGATGTACATCATGGAACAAGAAGATGCAGAGTTCAAAAGCACCAACCCGACAACCGCAGCCATAAAATTGGCTAAGTATGGAAAGCAACAGTGGTTGGTCGGATTCGTCGTGTGATTATATAGATGGAGATAAAGATATGCCATCCCACCAACGCTGGAACCCACGATGATAGAACAAAGACTAAGTATATAACTAGAGATCCATAATACACGAGAAGAAGAAAAGGGAAAAAGGACTAAGGAGTCTGTGGTGGAATTGTAGATCACGGAAATTTTGAGTACAAGATGTGAACCCGGTAGTCAATTTGTATATTGCGGAGGGATGGATGCGAACTTTTTTGTACCATTGTGTTCAGTTGTCACCAGTAAGAGCACAACCAATATATATTAGGAACGAGAGGAAGTTGGTGAGGATGGAAGGAAGCAACAGATACTTTGAAACATTTGTGAATCATGGTAGAACGAAGCTTGGTGCCAACCCCAAACAGTATCCAAGAGTTGGACATTTCATGAACCCGACAACAGGAGGATCCAAAATAGGCTGACAAGGTCTCTGCAGAACATGTGAGGCCCCAACATTCAAATTGTATCGCTCCGAACATTTGAATGCATAATATCTAACATGGAAGTGTGGACGATGTCGGAATTCGGTAGTCAATTTGTATATAACTCGACAACAGGAGGATCCAAAAAAGGTTGACAAGGTCTCTGCAGAAGACGCAAGGCCCCGATGTTCAAATTGTATCACTCTGAACATTTGAATGCATAATATCTAACACATAAGAGTGAACGATGTCGAAATCTGGTAGTAAATTTGTATATTGCGGAGGGTGTGATGCCATGTGTTTTGTACCTCTTTGTCCAGTTGTCAGTACTAAGAGCTAATTTAGTATTGAAATTAATTTTTTAGATATTATTAGATACTTGATAGGGATTTCCATCCGTAAACAATGGCAATCTCTACCCCTCCAACCCTGGACTCTGTGAGTCAATTTGTATATCACGGAACTGGGAGCGTTGTTTGGAGGACACAGAGCAATAGAAATGAAATGTTGATTCAGCCAATCCGTAGGTCCGCTTATCAATTTGTATATCGCGGAATTCTGGTTTCTATTTGCAGGGAACGGAACAATGGAGGCCCAATTTTGAGCCCGCCCACCCGAGAACCCACGATCCAAAACATGGCTAGGTATGGAATACGCAATCCATACATGGTTTATAAAATAGCATGTCCATACTTTATAGTCCCATAATACACGGGAAGAAAAAAAGGGAAAAAGGACGGAGGAATCCCTAGTGGAATTGTAGATCACACAAATTTTGAGTGGAAGATGTATATCACGGAACAAAAAGCAGCAAAGTTCAATTGTGCCAACTCGGCAACCGTGGGCATAAAATTCACTAAGTATGAAAATGAACAACAGGCGATCCAATTCGCCATGCAATGATATAGATGGAGATGAAATTTTGTCAACACGCCAATGTTGGAACCCGTGATCATAGAAACACGACTAAATATATAACTAGAAAGCAATAATAAACGGGAACAAGACAAGGGAAAAAGGACTAAGTATCTCGCAGAAGAACATCTAGTGTTTGATTATTAATGCAATTTTTTTCGAACCCCTGCCAAGTTCTTACTAGTTAAGGCATAAATTGCAGATCACGGAAGTATCTTTCGTACCACTATGTCCAGTTGTCACCAGTAAGAGCATTGTGGATGTATATCAGGAAGGACACGAAGTTGTTGGGGATGGAAAGCAGCAACAGATACTTTCAACAAAGTTAATGTATATGAAGAACCTACGGTGGAATTGTAGATCATTAATGTTTTGAGTGCAAGATGTATATAACGGAACGATAAATAGTTAGGTTTGTAATTGCTGACCCCACAGCAGTGGCCATAAAATTGGCTAAGTATGGAAAGGAACAAGGGTCGGGCGGATCCGTCGTGTGAGAATATAGATGGAGATGAGGACATGTCAGGCTGGTGACTCTGGAACCAGATACCATATAAAGGCAACTAAGTATATATCCAGAAAGTGATAACGCACATGAAGAAGAAAAGGCCAGTTTGTATCCGTCAACCCAACAACCACAGCCATGAAATTGCCTAGATATGCAAAGGAACAATGGTCAGTCAAATTCGTCATGTGAAGATACAGATGGAAATTAATATATGCCAACCCGTGAACCCTACAACCGCCCATCATAGAAAGACGACTAATTATAAAACCAGAAAGCCATAATGGACAGGAAAAGGGATAAGTATATGAGATTCAAAGAACCTTTTTTTTCTGTTTATTAATGGCAATGTTTTCGAACCCTAGTAAAAGCATAAACTGCAAAACAAAGTTTTTTGGTTGCAAGATGTATATGACGGAACAGGGGACATAGGTGTTGGGTACCACGAACCCGGGGCCTGGTGGCCAGATAACTGGCTAAGTATTGGTCAAGAGAAAGGTTTTATATATATTTCAATAGTATTCATACTAATATGTATTAATGGAGAAAGTTTTCATATTTATCTGAATAATATTCATACTAATATATATTAATGGATTGTTTATGTTTCAAATGCAAATGATCTCCCAATTTGCAAGATTCTCTTCGGTTCGCAAATTTCGTTGAAACCAGGAAAATTTTGACTGCAAGATGTACATAGCGCAACAACAAACATAAATTTGCATTGTGGTTTCAACGAGATAAACTTCTTATCATCTATTCATCTTGTATTTCTTGCAATGATATGAGCAAACGCTGACTCTCCATAAACATCAATATCTAAATTAAATTAAATGCAATCAAAATTTGTTATGATTTAAGTAATTAATGACGGATATTAATGCCAATCTTTTCGAACTCTTGGTGGGTTATTATTAGTTAAAGCATAAATTGTAGAGCACAGAATTTTTTTGGCTGTAAGATGTATATGACGGAACAGGGAACATAGTTGTTTAATATCGCAAACACAAACATAATTGCCTAAGCTTTGTCGAAGAGGAAGTTTTTGTATTTGTTCCAATAGTACTGATATTAGTATATATGCACAGATACTATCAAATAGAAGAAGCTGCAATATATCCAACATACTGAAAAAGAACATTGCATCAACACTTGAGCTTCCTTGTTGTAACTCATTAATTCATTCTATTTATGGGACCCGAAGAATGGAAGAAGGACAACTCCTCCAATTTCTTTCTTTAAATACAGGGCTGGCGCCACATAAGTACGGCTTATGAAAAATTATTCTTAAATGTAAAATGTAAGCAACGAACAGAGAAGGTTTTATTTAAATCGAAGTAGTGGGCAACAGAAAGAAAATCTTGTCATCCATGTTTAACGACACAGGGGAAGAAGGTACAAAATAAAATTAAAACAAGTACCACAGATTGGAAATTACTATTAAAGAATAAACCAGAATTATCCTATATTCAAATAAGATGGGTTACAAAATACAATTGAGGCTATTTGCCACAATGATTGTGATTTGGCTTGCTGCCAACCAATAAAAAATGTGTACATTGATGAAGCTTCTTGACAGTTTTCTTGATGTTCAAACCCTTTATTCGTAAAAAAAAGAGTTGAATATCAATTTCGGGTTTTGTACTTAATTGGTGTTGCGAACTACATCTATCCCAGTTTTTTGAATAGCTTGTCTCTTCCAGATATGGCTTACTTGCAATCACTGGTTATTCAACATTCCATTCTTTGTCAAGTATTAATTTCCCTCTGTCATCGAAAACTTGGGGTTTAAGGTGCTTTCCTTGCAATGTTCCTGATCCTTGGCATCCAAGACAACTTAGAAATGTGATTCAGGCCGATTTCAAAGTGGAGGGAGTCCTTTTGTGTCACAATAGCTATGGCAGGGGAAAAAAATTCAAGTATGTTGTGACTGGTATTCTCCCTGTATTCGATCATCTATTTGGTTGAAAAGCATGCCTGAAGATTTGTATGTTGAAATTATTTTCTTTATTATAGTGAATTGGAAGAAACGTCCAACCCAGCTGAAAAATGCATATCTGTTGAGGTACATAACTTCTTCGGGCAGCACAGGGCTGGCAAGCGCATCAAATGTTGCAAAACGCATTAGCACAACTTTGGCAAGTGTATCAAATGTTGCAAATCGCATCAGAATATATCTTTCCTCATAGCGGTGGCAGGTATGGCGGCCCATAGAAAGGTCTGGAATGTTCGGAGGTGATGTCAAATATGTGTAATCTGCAACTATATCCAGAGGAAACCAAGTAAACTTTGAAAAAGAACATGGCTTTCTGTCAAGTCGGTTACCAGACCCACATGTAGCTCATAAAACTTTGAAATAGAAACTTTTGTAGTGATAATATGTCGTTGTATCCACCCATACAGTTTTTGTTACCCGTCTCTGGTTACATTCGTAAATGGAGTAATATTTCGCGTCATTTACGAACATGATGGGCCATTTTGCAAGCCACAGTAAATGCGTCGCCCCCGAGGAAGACAAATTCTTGTGGGATCTGTAGAATTCGACACAGTTTCCAAATATGTGTTCTTGGAAGAAGCTATATACTTCAACGAAGAACTATTTTTCATGTGACCTGAAAATCCATTACAACTCCCAGCAAGAAAACAAAGAAGTTCAACAAACAAATCTCCAGGCAGCCTTTTCAACCAACCAAAGCATCGAACACAGGGAGAACACCAACCAGAACATACTTGTTCTTTTTTTTTCCACCTCTCTAAGTTTCTCATCTATAAAAGAGTTTGTTTTTTACTCAAATCTCACGTCACATAAAACCAGTCTCTATTCTTTCATCTGGGCCTCAATCGCATCTCTAAGTTGTATTACATGTCCATGACCAGGAACATTAGAACAAAGGCACCCTAAAGCGCAACTCTTCGATGATATAGAGAAATAGAAATAAGTTTTTAAAAGCAACGCTGGATGATCTTCTGTAGATTTTGTGTTAATTCGTTTTAATGACAGATGTTCTCGATATTTTCACATATTGATTCCAATCTTTTTGAATATGTACGTTGAATAGTGACTAATACCACGTATTAAAATTCCCATATCCAAGAAGATTCTCAAATCTTACATCTAAGATATGCACAATATTAAAGAGGGACATGATGTCAAGCCCTTTGTAGGTGACACATTCATGGACTATGCTGAAGCTTTTAAGAAAACTAAAAGGGCGCAAAAAAAAAAAAAAAATGTTTTTGCAAATTCAAAAATGAAGGAAAAAGAAATTACCAGGTCCCATAATATTCGCCTATCTATTCATTTTAATGGGAGATGTCCTCAATATTTCCAGTTATTAAAGCCCATCTTTTCGAACCTGTCTGGTCGGTTCTGACCTTTGAAAGCATAATTAATGTCTATTAGGAAGGGTGAAAGGTAGCGGGGATGGAGGGGAGCAACAAATGGTTTTCAATTTTTTGAACCCGCAAAATCGTCAACCCGCTAAACTTTGAAAAGTCGACTAAGTATGGAAAGCTAGGTAGAATAGACAAACTCATTGCAGGCAGAGGCACGGTTGTGAGTTTGAGGAGTGCCCGATCAAATTGTAGAGCACGAAAGTTCTGGGTAAAAGATGTATACACCAAACACGAACTGTCATAGTTCGATAGAGCCTATCTGCGAAGCCGCACCCATAAAACTGGCTAAGTATGCAACCAAACGGCGGTCGGTTGGAATGACCACAAAAAGGGAAGAAACTATACAGCCATAAACGCAATTTACAAGATGAAAAATAAAAGGGAGAGAACAACTATATCTCCCACACACCAAAACCTACTCCCATAACTATGAAACCATAGTAACACATAATCCATGGGAAAAGCATCGCCAACTATGAAATATAGTTTGAGGCCGACAAAGTCTAGTTCAACACGTAAGAGATGCAATTTATATCGACTGCAATTTTTTAGTACGTTCTTTTATCCTAATAGTATTCTATGCATACTCCACTGCAAAAAAATGTAACAAGAGATCCAACTGCGGATCAACATCCCAACATTGCAAACCCTAGGAAAACAAGAACAAGCACCAAATAACAACCCAATTAAGAAGCACCAAAAATCCCAACTGCAGGCGCAAGACCGAAACCTTGCAAAGTCGAAACAAACAACAATAAACAACATACAACAAAGAAGTAAGCAAGCAACAACCACTCCACTAGGAATGACGTAGTTCCAATCACGATTGCAGAAACCCAAACGTGCAAACTGCAACAACACGAATAGGAAAGAAAGAACAACAACAACAACATGCAAATAAGAAATCAATGGAGATGCAAAAAACAAGCATGAACCAGTGAACCAACAATGTCGTTGAAGCATATAAATTTTAAAAAACGGAAAAAAAATGTTTTGTACAAGCCTGTTAAGTAAACATTCTATGCTACCAAGCTTGTTTGGTGAACATTTAAGTCTGTCATAAATGCTCTGTAAACATTTAAGAAAAAAATGCAATGTGGCAGGTCTCTGACGTATCCCCAAAAAATTATAATATTTTTTGTAACAATAGTTTGAACAACAGAGAATGTATTAGAAGGCCAAACTTTGGATATGGCAGCATATCAAACATTGCCATAATTTTACCTAGTATAAAATGCTAAACCAAACATCTGGATTAATGCTAGCATTAATCCACCTTCGACGAATGCATAACAAAATATATGATTCAAAAAGACCATATATGATCAAATACTTTGGATATGCCAACATATATAACATTGGGAATAGCGAAGCTGACAATAAGACCTCCAATCCCTTGTCCAATCAGATCATGACAAATATGGTACTTTTTTATATATATAATTTGAACACCAAAGAATGTATTGGAAGGCCAAACTTTGGATATGCTAGCAAATCAAACATTGCCATAAATTTACCTAGCATAAAATGCTAAACCAAACATTCGGATTTATGTTAGCATTAATCCACCTTCGACGAATGCATAACAAAATATATGATTCAAAAAGACCATATAGGATCAAATACTTTGGATATGCCAACATATAGAGCATTGGGAATAGCGAAGCCGACAATAAGACCTCCAATCCCTTGTCCGATCAGATCATGACAAATATGGTACTTTTTTTATATTAAAATCGATGGTTTCAGTTCCCTGGTTTCAACAATAGATAATATGGAAATATTTGTGGTCAAAGAACAAACTAATATGAGGTCAATGATTTATCGATCGCTATAGTCCCTCTATGCCTACGACAAGGACTAATAATGAGTTTGTATATGTGTGAGAAAGAATGTTTATAGACCAAGTGGGAAGAAATGAATCATGTACTATGAAAAGAATGAGTCATATTATAGTAAATATGTAATTTTTTCATTAAAAGAGATTCTTTAAAAGAAAAAAATCACAATTTCTATTCACAAAAAAATATTGAAAAATATATATTCTTAAAATGTATACAACATTATTATATAGGTATGCTTATAAAGGATTATATTATATACGTAATTTTCATAAAGTTTTCATAAAATTACAACTAGGGTTATATATGGGATTAAGGCTAAATGTTATTATAAAGTACATGACCAAGAGATATTGGTTTGAATTTGTAAATACTATTTAGCCTAACATCACATTTTTATCTTGGAGTAAGATTTATTTTTTTCTCCTGGAGCAAGACTTATAATGTTTTTCTTCTAACTTACAAGTTAACAACCCAAAACCTTAACACCTCTGACAATAGTGGAAGTCTACTCCTTTATAAGTGGTTTCAAATATTGTGGTTTTCCTTAAATAACAATGATATTGAGTTAGTCCACATTTATAAAGTGTCAACTAATAATCTTATCCTCACTACCAATTTACTACTTTTTTAATATTAGCAAAATTAGTAACTTGACAAATCTTTTTTAGACACCACCAAAGATCAAACTTGTTTGTTACCAATATAATCATTGAAGAAATTGAACACCTGCGAGTACAACTCTTGATTAAAGGAAAAATCTGAACTTAGGTCGAGGGACGGTCGAGTCCCTCCTATATTGCTTAGTTGAATGTCTTATAGTATGGCTACCTTTCCACCAAACCCTTTACCACTTTGTTATGATAGATTTGATTTTCTTTTTTAATAATTTTTTTTTTTATATTATGTCAACATTGTGAACAATAATAAATTAATTTTTACCAGAGTTGGTTATCGAAGTATTTGATTGTGGTTTTGAAAAGCTTTGGTAGCGACGCCCTTGAAAAAAATAAGGGATTTTATCTCATTAACCGGATGGAAAGTCTTTCTTGAATTTATAAAGAGATAATTATTCAATGAGTAAACAAGTGACACCACACCACTCCATACTTGCCCTTGATATCAAGCATGTGCCACGATCTTGGCATATAGTTTCTTTTTTGTTTTAAAAATGCAAAGTCTTTCTTGACTTATAGAGAGATCATTATCAATGAGTTGTAATGTATTATCTATAGGAGCTTCGTATTTTAAATGTTGCAACTTGCAATGTATTATGCGCACTACGTGTTGTGTATTTAGGACTTTGGTGAGACGAAGTTTTGTAGCAAGTGACTTGTTATAATGAATGATATTTTATATTTTTTAAATAATTTTTTAAATAATTTTTGGAATTATTTATAATTATTTATAACTAGCATATCTTTGAAGCGGGAGAAAGGGAACGTCGAAAAAAATTAAGTAATATATGTTTGTATGATTATCATAATATTTATGTTTGTATGATCATTATAATATTTAATGAAAGTAATATTTGTATGACCATACTAGTAAAGTGTTAATCGTTAAGATGCAATTGCATCTTATTACCTAAAATTCCTCCATTGTGATCTTAATAATGGTTTTTAAGCTCAAAAAAATCAACGATTATTGTGGTAATTCAAAGATAACAGAGAAAAAGTACCTTCATATTGCACCACATGAGAAGGAATGCCATGAGCAGCTTCGTCGCAATCCTCCCATCTCATGCTTACTTTTATTTGATACCAACTGCCAATATCCAAAAGGAAATCAACCGATCAATCCCAAAGCCCGTAGAAAAAACTATTCGTTAAAATCAAGTCACTCTTGCATGTTATTAGAATAACCAACTACTCTTTAAGAAAACACATCGAACTTCTATGCACAGGTGCCCAATATATATGAAATATAATAATTATCAGTCAAGACTAGAATAAGATGTCTGAATTTCAGGTTTGTTGAAAGGAAGCCAAAATGTCTCGCAAAGTGTAAGATCTTGTCAAGCTTTGATGATAAAAGATGCTTGGACTATATCGAAACAAAATATTATTGTCATTTTCCTGAAAAATGGCCCTAAGCGCCTTCTTTCCAAATTTAAACGAAGCAGAGTACTTCATCATTTTTTTGAACTTGAATCTCATTTTCCTAAAATGTCCCTATAAACACCCTCTTTCTAAATTTAAATGAAGCGGAGGTGCACTTGAATCATTTTTTTTAATTTGCCCTGAACTAGGTATGAGTCATTTTTATCGGATTTATATAACCTAGATTTAGGTTTTCGCAAAACTTCACACTATAAGCCATTTCATTAAAATTAACTATTATCTATCTCAAGCCAAAAAGAGAGTTTATTGGTTGGCACTGTTCTCCCTTGTAGAAAGTTCAACCAAATATTGTCATAAAATAGTTTCATTTTGCTAAATCCGGTACAAAACCGCTTCGAGGTTCAATTGAATAAAATTTTCCGCCGACAATAAATCTTTGAAAGGTTGCGCAAATGTTCAGGAAAATGTTTCTACGGACAACAATTTTGAACAAATAGTCAATTTGCATTTCCTTCAAACTTTTTGCTCTAAACTACTCCTATTAAGTTTATTTCGACTAAAATATTGACTTTAAATAGTTTCCTTTAAATTGTCACTAAATCATTATATATGTTTATAAAATCATTATATGTGTTTTGAAACTCTCCTAGCTCTGGACAGTGACAAAAAACACAAAACCAACATGATTAACAATTAAGGAGTTGGCCAAGTGTATGCTTTTTGGGCTTTTTGGTACGTGGTTGCTTTTGCGCTTTGGTGATTAACAACCAAGGAGCTGGCCAAGTGTATGATTTTTGGTACATGGATGATTTTGTGCTTTTGTGCTTGAAACTTTGCATCTGACCATGACAAGAAACTCTCCCACCTCTCTATCTCTTGAAACTCTTCCTCTTAATGTGACAAGAAAATCTGCCTCTGGATGCTTTTTGGTACGCATGGATGCTTGAAAATCTACCTCTAGATGCTTTTTGGTATGCGTGGATGCTTGAAACTCTGCCTCTAGATGCTTTTTGGTACATGTGGATGTTTGAAACTCTGCCTCTCACCGTGACAAGAAACTCTCCCACTTCTTTGTCTCTTGAGCGTTACAACAAACACTCTGAGACTGCCTGTTGATTGTGTCAGCAGCTTCATTTGGGCATAAGCATTTTTTCTGGCGTCTGAAACTCCTTGACTTGCCTTAAAATGTGTTGAAGGATCGATGGGAAGAAATAAGTTCTACTGAAATCAATAATTCGCTAGTAAGATCAATGGTGATTTCTTGTTGCTCTGAAATCAAGAAGTCTTCTGATCAAGCACCATGGTCTTGACTCTCCACCAACTTCTTTCCATTGGATCGACTCAGCCAAATCCAAGCCCCTACAGAGCAGAGTAAATACTAGTTTAATCTGCACGAGGAAGTTGATGCTTATGAGATTGATGGATGGTGGGTGCACATGGTCACCAAGGTCCTTGAAAATCATGGAAAATTGTAGCCACATTCGAATTCATAGATAACAAATGGGTTGAAGCTTCCAAGGTATGCACATTATGTGTTTTCTTTCACTTATCTGTAATTGGTAATTTTTTTAATGAATGACAACGTTTTTACCCTTGTCTTGCTCCTCAAGTGGATAAAGAGCTTCTAAGTTAGTTGTTCTCCCATTGTTTTGTGATTATTCTCGAGTGTTTATTTCTTATTTCTTCCACTGTATATGTCTAAATATATTTTAATATATTTAACACATTTACTGACATCTTTTTTTGCAACAAAATTTATTGTTGAACAATGACAACCTCCATGGGTTGTTGTTGAGCAACCTTTCCATGTGCAGGCGGCGTCAACGTATTATGGTTCCCACGCGTGGCCTTGGCCTGCACTGGAGGAGTTGACCGACATTAGAGCTATGAATGTACCCCATTTTCATGCCCTCACATACTCGAATTGACCAATATCAAAGTTTGTATCGTCTATCATGCTCAATGGAATTAAATACCACAGTCACAATCTCATCTCAGCACACTCTTTAGCCCATGAAAAACTCAAGTTCACGAATTTCAATTACATATACCATATACATAGTTATCTTATTCATTGATTTTGAATTAAACAACATAGATAATTGTCACAGATTATGGGGTTTGAACTGACATATTTAGTAACACTAACTTAATATAAGTCTGGAAAATATGTTGTAGAAAGCTGAGAGGGAAAATTAACTTGGGAAAGGGGCTATTCTTGACTTCTTTTTGGCCATATTTGCGCCAGCGATACCCATCTTCCAGATGATCGATATCACTTTTGGTCATGAAAGAAAATCTAGGCTCGTGGTTCCTTTTTTGACCCTTTTTCCTAGGTCTGCTCCTGTACAAATTCAATTAATTTATATTAGCATACATTATAGGGCCCTACTGCGATGTGTTATCCCACACATCACCTTGCATAATTTATATATTAACGTGTGTGAATCAAAGAAAATTGCAAGGAAATGAATTAACTCATTGCTTCTTAATGTTTGGTTATGAAGGCTTGTTCTCCGTATTGATATCTTTAGAGGTCGGTTCAGTTTTTTAGGGCCCTAATCTAATCCCTGTACTTGATTCTTCATGGCCTTTGATGGAAGAAGAGGAAATTGATGAGTTGGGAGTGCCCGAGACCATAGAATTTTCGCTTGAGTGGCCTCTAGCGCGGGTTTCTTTGGTGGCCACTGTGGTACCGGATGGAGGAAAATCTTCTAAGACACACTTCGAAATAAACTTGATCATCCCAACTCTTACACAATGCTAAGTGTTCCAAACATCAATTGGATGTTTTGGCGGACGTATAACTTTGCACTATTGATGCATTACCTCAATTTCAGTGGATGAAATAAGAGACTATATGTCATAGATAACATGGGAACAGAAGAAATTGAATTTAGTTGAAGCATCAACGATCGAGGGATAGGAACTTCCATTAAAAAATGCCTCCGAGCATAAATTTTTCAATGTCTACCAAAGTGAATTTTTCATCTTCGAAAGATGTTAATTGTATGATTTTTGACATTATGATTCCAATGCAACTCATAGAATCGAAACCCAATGCCTAGAAGTGCCACAACGATCGCTAGGAAGTTCTCACCCAAACTAGCCTCATCAGTTGTGGCACCGACGAAATGGTTGAATAGCATGATAAATTATTTCTCTAAGAGCATCTCTTATGTTGTTCGCATTGCAAAAAACGGTACCCAAATCGAAGGTCGTATGAATAAGTTATGATCTTTCCGCGTTAAGACCTCCTTCAATAAGATTATTGGTCAATACCGTCTGTTTTGTGCCCATAAACATCAATTTGCATTGAGAAAAAAAAATATTTAAATATAATTTAATTTAAATTGATTTAAATTTAAAATAAAAAATTCATTTTGAATTTTTAAATAAGTTCAAAGTTTAAATAATTAAAATATCTTTTTAAAAAGTCAAGGTATTGTTGGTTTATACAAAGCACATGGAAAGGTTGGTAAGTTAGGTGGAGGGGAGGGGAGGGCCCATGGCCCACATTTCCCCTTTTAAAATATGAGCACCCTTTTTAAAATGAAATAAAAACCTTAAACACTTACATGGTCGACGTATTTGACATAAAGTCTAGAACATAGTTGGCAAACTTAGTACTAAGTCCGCCGAACACAGTGCTTCACACTTTGACGCACTTTATTATTAGTCCCTGCCGCAGGCCAAGGCAGGGCACTTTAGTTTTCGAATGGCGGTAAACAATAGTTGCAGCGTTGACCGCCTATTAACTGGTGCATTATGATTTATTAGTTCATGCATTTTGGACTTTTGTAAACTATTTTACAAGCAATTATTTAAGCCCTTTTAAAATATTTTAAAATTTATTTATTTTTTAAATAAAATTTATTTTTCACATTTTTTTGAATTTTTTAGTTTTAATTTTTGGTTGGTGAAGACATTGTGATAAGATATAATTGCTCCTAGTGTGTTTGAATATATTTTGGTATTTGTAAGATTTATAAATTCATTTAAAAATAAAAATAAAAAAATTTGAAAAATTGACACCTACCTGCAAGTACAACTCTTAATTAAGGGAGAAATCTGAACTTAGGTCGAGGGACGGTCGAGTCCCTCCTATATTGCTTAGTTGAATGTCTTATAGCATGGCTACCTTTCCACCAAACCCTTTACCACTTTGTTATGATAGATTTGATTTTCCTTTTTAACAATTTTTTTAATATTATGTCAATATGGTGAACAATAATAAATTAATTTTTACAAAAGTTGGTTATCGAAATATTTGATTGTAGTTTTGAAAAGCTCTGGTAGCGACGCCCTTGAAAAAAAATAAGGGATTTTATCTCATAAACTCGATGGAAAGCCTTTCTTGAATTTATAAAGAGATAATTATTCAATGAGTAAACATGTGACACCACACCACTCCATACCTACCCTTCATATCAAGCATGTGCCACGATCTTGGCATATAGTTTCTTTTTTGTTTTAATAATGCAAAGTCTTTCTTGTCTTGATAGAGAGATCATTATCAATGAGTTGCAATGTATTATCTCTAGGAGCTTCGTATTTTAAATGTTGCAACTTGCAATGTATTATGCGCACTACGTGTTGTGTATTTAGGACCTTGGTGAGACGAAGTTTTGTAGCAAGTGACTTGTTGTAATGAATGATATATTGTATTTTTAAAATAATTTTTTTGAATTATTTATAACTAGTATACCTTCAAAGCGGGTAAAAGGAACATTGAAAAAAATTAACATATGTTTGTATGACCATCATAATATTTATGTTTGTATGATGATCCAGATTTTATGAGCAGAACGAAATGAATACAGATTATTAACAGATTCTTAGCAAAAAATAACAGAGATACAGTAAAACTGGGTTTCTATTCAATAATGAAATACGCTGAAACTGTAAAATGCAGCGGAAACAAGCTTGATGTAATGGTGGCGGCTTATCTTTGAGAAGAGATGTGACGGTTGCGCTCATTCACAAGAAGAACATTACAATGAGGCTCTGAAGGCCTTTTTACAATAAACAAGAATGCCAAAAACCCTAGACATCCAAAATCTAACCCTAGGAGATGAAGTGCCAAAAGTCATGTGGGCCCCGTTTGGGTAAGTTAGTACATTAACTTCCCAGGGTCGTAACTTTTGCATACGATCTCCGTTTTAGGCGTGTGATAGCCCGTTGGAAAGGTATCGTCAAGGAGATTCATTTTGGGGGCTCAATCATGCCTTTGATTATCATTGAGGAGCTCGATCCCGAAAAATCTTCATTTAGGCCCTCAAAATGGCCCCGGAAGTTAAAACTGCTAAAAATAGTAAATTGCCAAAATTGTCAGAAAACTATTTTGAGCCAGTTGGAAAAGGTGGGTGGCCATGGATATCCATCTATATCAATCCTCTCTCCTTAGGAAGCAATGGTCTCCATTGCGTTGAGGTCCCCCATTAGATGAGGAAATTTCTGCTAAATTTGGCCCCGGGTGAGCCACTTGCCTTGGTGCAGGAGCTGCCCTGCTTTGACGACTTGATAAAGTTGGATCCTTTGTTGTCGAGTGCCCTTGATCTGTGTGTCCACAATATGATCATTGGATGCCTGTTGTATGCAGTTGGGGTTGAGCTTTGTTGGTGTTAGTTGTTCTGCTACTTCTGAGGTGTCTAATAATGGTGGGAAATAAGGGCGAAGAAGATCCACGTTGAACACTGGGTGCAGGCCAAGGAAAGGAGAAATGTTGAGCTCAAAAGCACTATCCCCCATGACCTTGGTGATAGTGTATGACCCATAACGGAGTGGGTGAATCTTCTGATGGGGTTTCGTAAGGCGTTCTTTCTGCAAGTGCAACCAAACTTTGTCGCCACCTGGAACTTATGTGGCACCCGATGTTGATCATGGTGTTGTTTGTACTTGTCATTGGACTTTTGTAGGATATCCTGAACCTGTTGGTGGATGTGCTACATCCGCTCAACGAACTGGGTGGCTTTGTCAGCTTTAGTTGGAGTAGGAGATGAGTCGGTCGAGGTGACTGCAAGGGGAAGTGCAACATCTATGGGACATAATGGTTTCAATCCCAACCCCTCCTGAAAGGGGTTGTGGCCAGTTGAGTTATGCAGGGCTTGATTGTAGCTATGTTGGACATAGGAAAGGCTCTCATCCCATGTGCGAGGGTTCTTTGAATTATACCTGCGAAGGATATGCACAATCATTCGATTTACAACCTCGGGTTGGCCATCTGTCTGGGGGTGGAAGGTCGTGGATTTGGTGAGCTTGGTGTCCAGCAGTGACCAGAGGCTCAACTAGAATGTGCTGAGAAATCTACTATCCCAATCTAAGACAATGGTTTTTGGAATTCCAAAATGTACCCAGACTCGTTCAAAGAAGAGCTTGGTAGTGATCTCTGCTGTGATGCTCTTCTTGCAGGCAACCAGAATCGTCATCTTAGAAAAGCGATCAACAACCACAAAAACACAGTCATTTCCCCACTTGGTGGACGGGAGGCCCGACATGTAATCCATTGAGATGGATTCCCATGGCCTGTCAGGAGTAAGAAGAGGGGTGTACAGACCTTGTTTCTTAGTGGTCGGTTTGGCAATAGCGTAGGCAGTGCATGACCTGATATACTTGTTGACCTCCTGTCAAAGTTTCGGCCAGTAGAAATGTTTTTGTAGCATCGCCACTGTCTTTTTGACACCGAAGTGTCCTACCACCCAACTATACTGGGCTTCCCAGATCACCTTCGCTCGCTCACTTGATGGAACACAGATATGCCCCAGACGACACAACAATCCATCCTGAAGATGGAAATTATCAACAATTGCGTTTTCAACCAACATTTGGTTGGTGGTGGAAAAGTCAGGGTCTGTCTCATAGAGTTTGGGCCATCCAGATGTCTCATGGCTGCAAGAGTCTAGCACCGTGGTGAGTGCCGCGACTGACGGTCTGCTGAGGCAATCAACGACGCGATTGATGCTTCCTATTTTATACTTAATGTTGAGGTGGAATTGCTGCAAGTATGTGGACCACTTTTGATGGCGGCCATTCTATAATTTTCCATGTGTCTACATGAACTGCAGTGGCTTATGATCAGTGTGGATGACTGTCTCCTTCCCAAGAATGTAATGTCTCCACTGGCGGCAGGCTTTCACAATGGAGTACATTTCTTTGTCGTAAGTAGGGTACTTATGGACAGTATCTAACAGTGTCTCACTATGATAGGCCACAGGGTGGTCATGCTGAGTGAGAACGACGCCCACAACATAGTCTGAAGCATATGTCTCGATCTCAAAGGGATGTTGCAGGTCTGGTAGTGAAAGTACTGGGGCTGAGCACAAGCACTGCTTCAAATCATCGAACGCTTGTTGTTGGGACCGGCCCCACGCAAATTTTCCTTACCACCACCCCTATATATTTGGCTGAGGGCCCATGCAATATGGGAGAATCCCAACACGAACCTTCGATAGAAATTGGCAAGGCCCGAGAAGCTTTGGAGCTTGGTGAGTGTTGTTGGGGCTGACCAGTCACAGATGACTTGGATCTTGGTTGGATCCACATGTCTGCCATGTTGATCAATGATGTAGCCCAGGTAATGGACCTTGTCCATGCCAAAGGAGCACTTTTCCAAGTTGGCGTATAGCTTGTGCTGTCGCAGGGTGTGCAGAACCTGCTAAATATGCTGCAAGTGTTCGGCTCAAGTCTTGTTGTAAATTAGAATTTCATCCAGATACGCCACTACAAAAGTATTGGTGAATGGTCACAGGATATTTTCCATCATCTTCATGAAAGTGGCTGGAGCTTTTGTCAAAACAAAAGGCATGACCAACCATTCAAAAAGGTCTTCCTTTGACTTGAAGGTGATCTTCCATACATCTGTCTGTTCTATCGGGACTTGGTGGTAGCCAGACTTCAGATCAATCTTACTGAAGTATTTGGCCCCCGTGAGTTGATAAAGGAGGTCATCAAATCGGGGAATCAGGTACTAGTTTCTGAATGTGATTTTATTCAGAGCCTGGTAATCAATACAGAGTCACCAGGTTCCATCTTTCTTCTGTACTAGCATGATTGGGCTCCTGCAAGGTGATGAGATGGGGAGAATGTGCCCCTTGTGGAGCAGTTCTTGGATATGTCACTTGATCTCCTCATTCTATAACAAAGAGTGACAATATACTGGCCGATTGGGAAATGTTGCATCGGGGGTTAGATCGATGGGGTGCTTGACCTAGCAGTCCAGAGGTACCTCTGTAGGTGAGGAGAAGATATCTAACTATTATTCCATGGCCTTATCTACTTGCTTCTACTGTGTGGAGAGGTTGGTCGCACAGACCCTGGATGTGGTTGTGATATTTTTCTTATTCTGAGAGAGAATCACAAAGAAGACAAACTTCCCCATCTGAGAGATGACCTTCCTGCATTGCTTAGCAGAGATCAAGGAAATAACACTAGGTGGGACTACCTCGGGTATCCTATACAATTTCCTGTTCAAAGTAATAATAACACTACGAGGCCTAGACTCATATACAGCATGACATTTCCATAAATAAGGTTGGCCCAAAAGAACATCACAAACTTCGAGAGGGGAAACATCACACAATACCTCGTCTTTGAATGGCTTGATGCCATATGACAGTCGACATTGTTGGCTAACACGAAGATCGCTTCCTTGGTGGAGCAATCCAATGGTGTAGGGTTGTGGGTGCGACATTGTTGGCAGGGCCAGCCGCTTGATGACCTATGATGAAATGAGGTTCTTCTAGCTACCACTATCAACAATGAAGTGCAGTGGGGTGCCTTTTACCCACATCTATGAATGGAAGAGGCGCTCTCCTTCTTCTGGCTCCTCTGGTTCACCAGGATGGAGCTTGGTGGTAGGAATGGTGGCACTAGGTTCCATGTCAATGATCCGTCTTCCCCTTTCTGGTTCTGGCTCAGAGTCAGAATCCGCATCTGATTCAGAGGCTTTCACTTCAGCCACTAGTGACTGTTTCGAGTGGCAGTCAATAGTGTTATGCCAAGGGCTCTTATGGAAGTCACACCACTTCCCAGTATGTTTCTTTGTCTTTCCGGTGTCCTTCTTTGCTTGCGACTTGGAGTGGTAGTCATGATATTGTCCATATTTTCTTTGTCCTTTGTTCTGTGGGTTAGGGCCGCCCTTTCGTGGCTTTTGTTGTGAGGGGTTCCCAGGCCCAAATTGTCGCGTCTTTTGTTTGAGCTTCTGCTCGATTTTGACGACATATCAGTAGGCCGTGCCCAAGGATGAGATGTCCAGAAATTCCATTTCAATCTGGATGTATCTATGCAGAGCATTGTGATACTTGAGCACCAAATGTCACTCCAAATCTTTGATACCCAGCTTGGTGTGCAAGGTATGGAAGATATTTGTGAAATCTGGCATTGCTGGTCTCTTTCTTGCTGCAGTGTTGTCCATTTGGTATACAGGTCGTCGTAACTTTCGACAGGGTAGTATTGTTCCTTAATAACATCCCTGAAGGATTCCCAGGTGGCCATGAATGAAAATAATTAGGTTTCCTCTGTTTCCTTTTTCTCACAGAAGGTTTCCCACCAGTCTTTGACATGGGGAACGACTTTGAGGAGTGTAAAAGTAATATTTTCTCTATTCGAGAAGTTATGGACAGAAAAATACCCTTCTAGCATATTCAACCACTTGTCTACAACATCTACGTCTATCTAACCTTCAAATATAGGAATATCTAAGTTTATTTGTACCTTGAAGGGGGCAGCACCTCTGTTCAGAGAAGATGCTTCGCCTGTTGGTAGCCGCCGAAGGATTTGCATGAAACTATCCATCATCTCGTTCTGTTGTTGTGTGAGGGCTTCCTCAATCAACAGTTTGAAAGGATCTCCTATCCCGTCATCTTTCTTTTCTCCTACCATGAGAGGTCGCTTGGGCGTGCGAGAGCTTTTGTCCTCAAGAGAAACAAGCTCAAGACCCAACTCTTTGTACTCTGACCTCATTGGGGACATGCATTAAGATGACAAGGAGCAGACCGCTCTGATACCACTGATATGGATTTTATGAGTAGAACGAAATGAATACAGATTATTAATAGATTCTTAGCACCAAATAACAAAGATACAATAAAACTAGTTTTCTATTCAATAATGAAATAAGCTGAAACTGTAAAATGTAGCAGAAAAAAGCTTGCTGGAATGGTGGTGGCTTATCTCTGAGAAGAGATGTGACGACTGCGCTCATTCACAAGAAAAACATTACAATGAGGCTCTGAAGGAATTTTTACAATAAACAAGAATGTCAAAAACCCTAGACATCCAAAAACCTAACCCTAGGAGATGAAGCATCAAAAGTCACGTGGGCCCCGTTTGGGTAAGTTAGTACATCAACTTCCCGGGGTCGTAACTTTTGCATACGATCTTCGTTTTAGGCGTGTGATAGCCCGTTTGAAAGGTATCATAGAGGAGATTAATTTGGGGGGATGAATCATGCCTTTGGATAATATTTAGGAGATCGATCATGAAAAACCTTCATTTAGGCCCTCAAAATGGCCCCGAAAGTTAAAACTGCTAAAAATAGTAAATTGCCAAAATTGTCAGAAAATTGTTTTAATCCAGTTGGAAAAGGTGGGTGGCCACCGATATCCATCTGGATCAATCTTCCCTCCTTAGGAAGTAATGGTCTCCATTGCGTTGAGGTCCCCCATTATATGAGGAAATTTCTGCTGAATTTGGCTCCAGGTGAGCCACTTGCCTTGGTGCAGGAGCTACCCTGCTTTGACAACTCGATAAAGTTGGATCCTTTGTTGTCGAGTGCCCTTGATCTTTGTGTACACAATATGATCATTGGATTCCTATTGAATGAATTTAGGGTTGAGCTCTGTTGGTGTCAATTGTTCTGCTACTTCTGAGGTGTCCAATAATGGTGGGAAATAAGGGCGAAGAAGATCCACGTTGAACACTGGGTGCAGGCCAAGGAAAGGAGGAATGCTGAGCTCAAAAGAATTATCCCCGACGACCTTGGTGATAGTGTATGGCCCATAATGGAGTGGGAAAATCATCTGATGGGGTCCCGTAAGGCGTTCTTTCTGCAAGTGCAACCAAACTTTGTCACCCACCTGAAATTTATGTGGCACCCGATGTTGATCATGGCATTGTTTGTACTTGTCATTGGACTTCTGTAGGATATCTTGAACCCATTGGTGGATGTGTTGGATCTTCTCAATGAACCAAGTGGCTCGGTCGAGGTGACTGCAAGGGGAAGTGCAACATCTATGGGACCTAATGGTTTGAATCCCAACCCCACCTGAAAGGGGTTGTGGTCGGTTGAGCTATGCAAGGCTCGATTGTAGCTATGTTGGACATAGGGAAGACTCTCATCCCATGTGCAAGGGTGCTTTGAATTATAAATGCGAAGGATATGCACAATCATTCGATTTACAACCTCGGTTTGGCCATCTGTGTGGGGGTGGAAGGCCGTGGATTTGGTGAGCTTGGTGTCCAGTAGTGACCAGAGGCTCAACCAGAATGTGTTGAGAAATATACTATCCCGATCTAAGACAATGGTTTGTGGGATTCCAAAATGTACGTAGACTCATTCAAAGAAGAGCTTGGCAGTGGCCTCTGCTGTGATGCTCTTCTTGCAGGGAACTAGAATCGTCATCATAGAAAAGCGATCAACAACCACAAAAACATAGTCATTTCCTTGATTGGTGGACGGGAGGCTTGACATG
>ML797907.1:36042-54879 GCA_009831015.1 Picea engelmannii
CAAGGACTATGTAACGAATCTCAATTCTAAGAAGATTCAAATAGGACCTAAGAACCTTATGTTCTTTCCTTAACCATGGGTGACATAACACTATCATTCAATAGTCAAATTGTTACATTTCATTGTCATGCATCATGTGTACTAAGGTCTTGAGCCACCACAAAGGAAACATACAAAGAATATTTGTCTTATGAACAAGATATGGTAATATCCATTTTGAGGTTTGGCATAGAGATTGTTCTTATAGACTACACTACATTTCACCATATAATCCCTACACTCTTTGCAAACCATGTAACACCATTCAAAGACACATTCTTGCGATGAATTAGCTATACTATCAACGAATGTTTTTCGTCGATAGTATAACTAATTCATCGCAAGATTATTTACATTCGTCTCTCTTGCGATGATATCAAATGATGCTTGGATTCATTTCATATTTGGTTTATCAACTTGAAATTAAAATTTGATACTTTGCAAGCTAGTTGTACCTTGAGTCAAATACAAATATGAAATTTGGAATCATTAACATATCTACTAGAACATATGAAAAATAGGGTTTATGGTTTACATGATGATATTATGATGGAAGAAAGTGGGTGTATGAGTGAAATTTGAGTCCAAAAACCCTCCCATATCTTTAAGGCATGTGAATAGTCTATCCATGTCAAATTTCAATGCATACAGAAATAGTTTGAAAAAATTTAAACGTTGGCACCATTCACATGTCATTGTTGTCTACCTCTAGTATTTTTATGGTGTTGATTAAGCAATAAATGAAAAAGAGGTATTTTTCATCACAACTATGACACAAATACATTGTATATACATTAATGTAGAACCTAAAATAAAAATGAAGAAAGACTGATGAAAACTTAAAACTTGTGTCAACCAAATTATGTACTTTGAAAGAAAGTTAGGGTTTATGGTTTACATGATGAATTGATGATGGAAGAAAGTGGGTGTGTGAGTCAAATTTGAGTCCATAAACCTTCCTATATCATTAAGGCGTGTGAATATTCTATCCATGTCAAATTTCAGTGCATACAGAAATAGTTTGAAAAACTTTCAACGTTGGCCCCATTCACAGGTCACTGTTGTCGGTATCTAGTCCTAGTACAATTTTTGTTCCTTGTTTCTTGTAAAATTCGTTTGACATTACACACGTCCCCACATCTAGTACTACAAGGGAGTATTTTTATGGCATTGATTAAGAAATCAGCAAAAAAGAGGGATTTTTCATCACAACTATGACACGGATACATTGTATATACATTAATGTAGAACCTGAAAGAAAAATAAAGAAAGACTAATGAAAACTTAAAACCTGCATCAACCAAATTGTGTACTTTGAAAGAAAATTAGGGTTTATGGTTTACATAATGAATTGATGATGGAAGAAAGTGGTTGTGTGAGTCAAATTTGAGTCCAGAATCCCTCCCATATCGTTAATTCATGCGAATAGTCTATCCATGACAAATTTCAGTGCACACAAAAACAGTTTGAAAAACTTTCAACATTGGCCCCATTCACAGGTCATTGTTGTTGGTGTCTAGTCCTAGTTCAATTTTCGTTCCTTGTTCCTTGTTCCTTGTTCCTTATTTCTTGTTCCTCGTTCTTTGTTCCTCATTCCTTTTTCCTTGTTCCTTATTCCTCGTTCCTTGACCATGGTGTAGTCCCAAAGATCCATTATTTTTGTACAAAACATACTAATGGCATAAAATGTCCCACACGAAGACCAAATATCCGCTACATAAGTCTTTTGTCATTTTTCAAGGACTATGTAACGAATCTCAATTCTAAGAAGATTCAAATAGGACCTAAGAACCTTATGTTCTTTCCTTAACCATTGGTGACATAACACTATCATTCAATAGTCAAATTGTTACATTTCATTGTCATGCAACATGTGTACTGAGGGCTTGAATCACCACAAAGGAAACATAGAAAGAATATTTGTCTTATGAACAATATATGGTACTATCCATTTTGAGGTTTGGCATAGAGATTTTTATTATAGACTACACTACATTGCACCATATAATTCATACACTCCTTGCAAACCATGTAACACCATTCAAAGACACATTCTTGCGACGAATTAGCTATATTATCGATGAACTTTTTTCGTCGATAGTATAGCTAATTCTTCGCAAGATTATTTACATTCGTCTCTCTTGTGATGATATAAAATGATGCTTCGATTCATTTCATATTTGGTTTATCAACTTGAAATTAAAATTTGATACTTTGCAAGCTAGTTGTACCTTGAGTCAAATACAAATATGAAATTTGGAATCATTAACATATCTACTAGAACATATGAAAAATAGGGTTTATGGTTTACATGATGATATGTATCTACTAGAACATCAAAATTCCCTTGCCATCTCCAATTGTTGTGATTCATGCAACGTCGCATCAAACGTTCTTGTCATTCAATTTTGATAGACATCGCTAGTTGGTGCCTGCTTTCCGTAACCATCTTTTTTTCAATTTCTGCCTTTTTCTGACCATTGGTCCTTTTTCCGATGCACTAACTTTTCCAAGTGCACACTATGTTGTTTCATCGGTTCGCGTGGACATTTTATTTTCTCCGTGCTACCTCTACTTTAGTTGTGTGTTGTCTTATGATGTATGGTGCGGTAACCCCTATGTTGTTGTACACAGTCCTTTGTTGTCTGGTGCATTTTTTTATTTTTTTTTAAGTGGTAGGAGGTCGACTGTCCCTATATAGTTGCAGTCGACTCCCATTGATCATTCCTCTAAGTTATGTTCCTCCCAAATCCTTCAATTGTACAACTCCCCCATCTGTGAAATCCTTTACTTCATATGGTCCCAACCAATGCATTCTAATCTTTCCTGGGTGTTGAGAGATTTACTGTCGTACACCAAAACTAGGTCTCCCTCCTTGAAACTTTTCCTCTTGATATGTCTATCATGTCAAGCTTTGTCCCTTTCTTTTTGTACCTCTTGGTGAAACCCTGCTAGAATTGTATCTTCTTCCATGATCATCAGTTGACTTATCCTTTCTTGTATTGTGCCTCGCTCTGTCATGTTCGTAATTGTTTCTAGGCACAGACTAGGTACCAAAAACTCTAATGGAACCAATGCTTCTTGTCCATACACCAATCTGAATGGTGTCTACCCTGTCAATTGTTTACATGTGGTCTTGTATGTCCATAGTACATCTAGTATATTCAATTCCCAGTCGTCCATGTTGACATTGCAGATCTTTGTCAGTGCATTCTCTAGGATCTTATTAAAGTCTTACATTGTTCCATTTGCTTGAGGATGATATGGTGTACTCTTTTGGTGATAGACTTCAAACTCCTCAGTCATATCCTTAATAGTGTTGTTAATGAAGTGAGTGCCTTGGTCACTCATCAAAATCCTTGGGCATCCAAATATAGTGATCACTTTCTCAAACAAGAAGTGTGTTGTTGTCTCTACGCTACAATCTTTTACTGGTGTTTCTTCTTCCCATATTGTTAAGTATTTTGTCATAGTAACAATATACCTTACTCTTGACCTTTTTATTGGTGGGTTAATTGGCCCCACAAAATCTATTTCCCATTTGTCAAATACATGCAAGGCTACTTGTGGCCTTAGGGGCATCTCATCCCATCTATTAGGTTTACCAACCCTCTAACACACATCACATCTCCGGTAGTAGTCTTTTGAATATCTGTGAACAGTCAGACACCACAGTCATGCACGCAATACCTTTTTTGCAGTAGCTTTGTCTCCATAATGTCATGTTATTACCTCATGGACCTCTGCTAAAATCCTAGGTCTTTCATGTTCTAGTACACATCTTCTCAAGATGTTGTCTGCACCCATATTGTATAAGTGTCCTACAATCTATTGATAGTCTAAAGCTCTAACTACCAAATTTTTCTTCTGTGATGTGTTGAATTCTTGTGGCGCAGTCCCTGTACTCAAGTATTGAATGATGTCCACAAAATATTCATCAGTTGCTTGGACTGAAAATAACCATGCATCAGGAAATTTTTCCTCTAGATTCGTAGGTTCCTCTCCATTAGTGATCCTTGACAGGTGATCAGGTCCTGCATTCAACTTCCTTGGTTTAACTATCACTTCGAAGTCAAATTCCTTGAACAACAATAACCGTCTACAAATTCTCCTCCCCAACACTGGCTTGTTGTCTAGGTATTTGAGAGTTGAATGATCTGTAAACATCTTGAAATGTTTTCCAAATAAGTAATGTGTGAACTTCTGGAGCGCATAGACCATAGTTAAGCCTTCTCTCTCCATGGTATTGTAATTTTGCTTCTACTCTGGAAATTTTCTACTAGAAAATGCTATAGGATGGTCAAATTCCCCTACTCCTGGTTGCACCATAATAGCTCCAAGTGTTTTGGCTAAGGCATCTACATGCACATGGAATGTCTTTTCCCAATCTATGAATACTAGTATTGGTTTGGTTACCATCTTCTCTTTTAGAGTGTCCAATCCTCGCTGACAGTCCTCATTCCACTTAAACTTGCTATCTTTTCTCAACAGTTTCTCCATTGGCACAGTGATCTACGCATAACCTTTTATGAATTTCTCATAGTATCATGTGTGTCCCAATGTTGCTCTTAACTGATGTACTAATTTTGGTGGTGGTATATTAACAATTACTACAATCTTGGCAGGATCTACTAGCAAGCCTTGATTGCATACTATATGGCCCAATAGTATCCCAAAGGGTGTTCCGAAGATGCACTTCTTGATGTTTAGTGATATTTGACACTTCATGTATCTTTCTAACATCAACCTAAACACCTCTACATGGTCTTTCAACAGACTGTAAACTGTCCAGTCATCCATATATACCTCTAGAAACTGGTGGATGAATTCTTTGAATGCAGCTATGATTACTCTAAAAAATATTGTTGGTGCATTCTTCAGTCCAAACGGCATGACTTTGTACTAGTAGGACCCCCATTCTATGGAAAACGTGGTCTTCTACCTGTCTTCTGGAGCTATCTTGATCTGATGGTAGCCTGAGAATTTGTCAGTGAATGAGTAAGCTTCATGACCTCCTATATTCTCCAACACCTCATCTGTGAACGGAGTAGGGAAAGGGTCATCTAGGAAAGCATCATTCAACTTCCTTGGGTCGACACATATCCTTATCCCTCGCTTCTTCTTCTCCTGAACTAACATAGTGCTTACCCATTTAGATTCCTCTATTGGTTCTATGATTCCAACCTCTAACATCCTATCAATTTATGCTTTCACTTTTTTCTTATATATTGGGTTTAGTCTATAGGGTCTTTGTCTGATCGGTCTTGCCTTAGATCTGAGAGGTATATTCATTTCACCTAGATCTCCTGCTATGCCTTTCATTTTAGTGAATGTTGTTGGGAACATGTCATTGTACTCGCGCAATAACTCTGTTATTCTTTCTATTGTTTTCTCATCCCAGTAGTCTCGAATGTTGGCCATTTTGGGATTCTCAATTGTCTCAATGTTGACTTTATTCACCTTGATTGGCACAAAAAATACTTTTGATTCCATAGGTGGTCCTTCCACCTCTCTTTCACCTTCAACTTTCATTATCTGAATGTTGCGCGGGTCATCTTCATATGGTGCTTCTACCTGCACATGGTAGCATGAAAGTAGTTCTTTTACTGTATGTCTGTTATGTTGTTGACCTTCAGTCATAAGTTCAACTTTTCGTTCTTTAATCAATATCACCCCTCTAATTTGTTTAAGTGTTGATTCTATGTTGGGGTTCTCATGTTCAAATGAGAAAGTGACTGTAAAACTTTGTTGTAATACTATCCAGTTTGTAGTTCCTCTGCGCAATTCTTGGTTTGTTACCATTTTTTTGGAATCCCTTCTAATGTGTGAATAAAATGATGAGGCCATTCCTCTGGTGGTGTCATCCTCCATAGTGTTCTGCACTTCTCCAAGTGTTATGCTAGTACCCCATGTCCATTGTCTTTCTACAGTTGCTTGATTCCCTATTCTGCTCCAAATCTGATGCGCAATAACCTCTTACATTGGTACCAATCCTTGATTGTCTCTTTGTGTGCACCCCACCATATTGCAAGTGTTTCCTTGAGTGTTATATCTAGGGATAAGATCCTTTGATTTTATAATACTTCATCTTTGTATCTTTTTAAGAATGCTTCTAAGTCATTCACCCCATGGAAGCTGGGAGGTTACCTTATCTCCATACCTACCCATCTTATTGTGCAGTCTATTCTTGCGCATATTCTTGTGGAGAGTTCATGTAACCTCTGCTGCCAATTATCTAACAATGTATCTGAGTTTGACGCGCATGATGTGATACTTCTCCAACTAAGTACCCCATCTGCAGTTGGATTCACATAATATTCTTCTCGCACGGTTGTTCTATACAAATGTTTAATTTCCTCCAGGTCTAAACAAGTGGGTTCTACAAACCTTTTCCCTTCCGTGGATCCAATGGCGCAACGACTCTATATTCTCCTGACTTGAATGTCATATTCCTCGTATTTAATTTGATTATGTCATGATTGTCAAACCCCCAATCCAAGCCAAGTAATGTCAGAAAAGGTTTTGTGCCATCCACTATATCTATCACTTCAAAATCAGATTTAATGCACACTCCATCCAGATCTATTGTCACCCCCTTTAATATTCCAATTAGTAGAACTCTGTGTTGATTTGATAGTTTCAGTTGAACATGTGAATATCCTAATGTGGGATCTCCCATACATTGCCACGTCTTCTTGGGTAACACATTTACTTCGGATCCTAAATCTAGTATAATATCTCCCATATTGAAATCTCCGATGTTGGCGTTCAGTCAAAATTATCTATTTGTTCTCCTCCTTGTATGCGAATGATTAACTATTTTATGTTCTAGATTTCCTTCTATCTATGTGCTACATATTTCTACCATATTTTGTAACACTTTAACATATGATGGATCGTTTAGTAGTTTAACACAGGATTGAAAAAAAACCTTAATCGTACTTACTTGTCCTAGGGGTTGTGCTTCTGGAGACATCTCGTATGTTGGTACTTCCTAAGTATGTTGCGCAGTTGATGTCGATGCAATGTCTGGCTTCAAGAATTCTTGTATGTCCTGCTTGAATATGTCCTTTTCATTCTACGCATCAAACTGCTTATGTGGTTCGACATTCTTCTTCACCCATTGGTGTTGTGTTGGATCCTGTCTTACTACGTCGTTTCATGTCTTAGATCCTCCCCGTGTAACTATGTTGATATTTCTTTCATCATCCCTTACTTTTGCCAAAATACAATGAACATTCTGATTCTTCAAATTTCTCTTTTCCTGGATCTTCCCCAATAGTGTAGGGCATTCTTCTGTGTCATGGTTTGATGTGCGAAAATACATACATGTCGCGGGTGGAAGTGGGCATTCTCTTGCAAAGTGTCCTAGTTGTTGACATTTATGGCATACCATTGGTCCTCTGGCTCTTCCAAATCCTCCTCTTCCTCTTCCTCCACCTCTGTATCCATCTTGATCTCCTCATGGTGCATTGTACTGGGGCACATGGTTATACTGCATGGGATTATAGTGTGGTTGGGTGGTATTGTACTGCAGTTGCGTAGTGTTATATTGTTGTTGTGCAGTGTTATATTGTTGTTGCGCAATGTTATATGGAGCTGGTACTTATTTAAATTGTGGTGCATCTTGCCCGGTCATCATTTCTTCCTGCACCCTGTAAGCATCTCATGTTCTTTCCCTCATCAGGTCCATGGTCCTACAATCCTTTTCATCATGGCCTACTAACTTGAAAAATTTGCAATATGAACTCTTAGGTATTGTCTGGTATTTCTGCATCATTGGACAATGATATGGATCATGCCCTTGTTTCTTATAGATTTCACACCATAGTCCTTCTGTTGGAAAAGGGTTTGGCAGTCCTGTTGCCATGTACTACGCGAATGTTGGGAATTCATTCTTATGGTGTCCTTCTATCCTACATGTGGTACACCAAATGACTTCTCTTTTTTCCTTACCTTTGTTCTGGTTTAGTTGGAATGTTAAGTTCTTTAGATCCTCCTTCAACTCCTCTATGGTTGGATATGTCTTCTGATATTGGTTCTCTTCCAGTTGTAGGGCTTCTTGCAGAGCCTCTGCCTGGGTTCGAATTTTTTATTGTCGCAATTGGTATTTCAAGTGTGGTAGCAGTGAATTGACAAACACATGCCTATGTTTCATATATGTCATGACATACTTTAGCTTTCCCTTCAATCGTTTGAATATTTGGTCAATCTCCCATACAAATTCTCTTGGTTTTTGTCTAATCTATATCATCTCATTCATGTATTAATCCTCTGAAATAGGCTTCTGGAATTCATTTATCAATATTTTTTTGATATCTCCAATTGTTCTAGTTGTCCCTGGAGGATTGTTTGCAGCTAATCTCATGTACCAATCTAATGCACGATCTCTTAGCGTTATAGTTAATTGCCCAAGTTTAGTGTCCTCATCTGTGATCTGTTTTGCTTCCCATATCTTTCGCAAATGAATAAGTGCTTCTTAGGGTCCTTTGACGCCTCTCCTTTGAATTATGGTAACCTGATGGTGGGATCATGTCCTGCCATCATGAATGTTGAACTACTACCTCCGTGTGGTGTAGGTACTTGACTAATTCTTCTTGAATTGGTTCCCCCAATTATTCTTCCTTGTGTATATGTACTTCCTGATGTCTTCCTCCTCCCAAAATTTGATTGTCTAAATGGTGGTGTTCTTCTTGGTGTATTAGTCACACATGGGTTTATGTGTTCCACACTAACAATGATATGGATAGGAGTGATGCCTTCTATTCCCGCTCTTGGACCTCTCGTCTTCCTCTCATATGTCGTGCGCAGGATTTCCTCAATCTGCTCCACAGCCTAGAGATCCTCTACCTCTTCTTCATCACTTAGAAATCCTTCCCTCACGGCTATGACTCTCTTCTTGGTGTTAATCTTATATTGGTAGGGTACTCCATTGTGCGTTATTTCAGTTGTTGTCATGATCTGCTTGATCTAGTCTTTATCCATCATGATTGGGTCAAATGCCTCCTCCTTCTTTCCTTTATCCATTTATACTACTCCTGTTAGTGCTTCCCCCATGCACGCAGAGAAGTTTAGTTGTTTGAGGCCATTGTCATTACACCTTTGTTATATAGTAATATCTTCATAGAAGTATATAACGATCTGATATACCTACCTCGAGGTAGCTTCAAGAACTCTTGCTCTACTGCGTTGTAATACTTTGTCGTATCTACTACAAATTCTGTGATAAATCCTGCAACAATGTTGTCTAACCAAAAATATATTGCATACGTAAATTTATTATAAACGTTTTGTAACTGTGTGATCTCTACCATATTTCACTCTAGCTATCTAATCCGATTTGTAGGATGGTTGTATTTCAACCTCAATATCCACTCCTGCAATACATGTGGAAAATCACAGAAAAATACTTCATGCAAGTCGTTGAATACGTATTTGTCCAGATATTTGTGCGATGTCAACTTCAAGTTTATGTTATCTTTCTGCGCAAACTCCATCTCCTTTGTTTTCAACCAGCTCTCTATCTCTGCCTTTGTTGGGTTCCACGGTCTCAACATCCCATTTTATATTTTCATTCTCTTAATGTCTTGTCGTCTGATCTCATTCTTTTGACGCGTCTTCAATAGATCTCATTCACTGAATCCCAACCTGTTCCAACCAACTGACAACAGAACCATTTGTTGGATTTTTATTATTCTACTTAGTCAGTTATCTACTATGATCCTGCCTTATTGTCATCGATTGAACCCAGTTCATATTTAACAAGCTCCCAAACAAAACCCTCTAAAACTATCATCCCCTCTGGTAAACCAAAAGGCAACGCAACACACATAGTGTACTGCGCAGCCTCACTCGAGATAGCTCTATGGGTGGCAGAAATACTCAAGTGTTGTATCCTGGGAAGGAGTGGAGATATATGGTGGTACCTTGTAATATTTATTTATTCATTCTAACATCTTATTAGAGAAGTCATCCTATTCATTCATGTGAAATATCATATCTAACTAGTTATTGCATTCATTCATCTAACATTGCATCCTTAACAAAATTACAGATACATACATTCAATCACACAACACAAGTGTTACCATGATTCACCCCCTCCTGGGATATGTCCACAAAGATCTGTCTCTCAAGATTATTTATTATGGTTCAGTAATATGTCACGCCGTGTGTGTTTACAATCTTGGATATTACACTCTCAATAGGCTCCCCGATCCCTGTGAGGTTGACTATATCGCACCAGGCTCCTCAACCTGCAATCTAACCCTCAAGATCGAGTTTCTCCGCTTCTCTATCTCACTAGATTATGGAATAGTATAGTTATTACAACTCTCACACTTTTGGACTCTCCCTTTGTCCTTCTCCATTTTCATCTCTTTGTCATCCCCCTATGTCCTTTAAGTACTACTTATATATATTCTTGGCTCATCAGCCATTACAATACATTGCAAAAACCCTAACCCTAACGTCGTTAGGTCTTTCTTGCATGCACACCTTACATGTTTCCCTTGCACGTGTTGCTTTTCCTTCCAGCTATCCTTTCTTCCTTTCATGCTTCTCTTCCCAAAAATAGCCTTTTTCCCTAACTAGGTCTGCATCCAACACTACATTTAAATTAAATATAAAATTTCAATATTATACGTTTTAACACATGTTACTATTTAACATTTTACAAGGTTTGATCCCCACACTATTTCTCCACCTCATGCGAAGGTGGGAAGTCATAGGGCATGAAATTTTTCTCACAATGCAACATATGATACTCTCTACCATCATCTTAGAGATCTTTCTAAGGAGATTCATTGGGAAGACAATGTTAGTCAACTTACTATCGATGGGATGAGGGAACATTCGAGGCGATTGCGGGTTGAGTTGGATAAATCAAATGTTAGTGAAGCTAGTTGGTAGAGTTTACATGTTGTTTAAATTTGTACAATCTGGTACTGTTGATTGAGTCATATCATGGAGTTGGTCTGGCATCCCATATTTTTGTTGACATGATGCATAGAAAGAGAATAATGGTGATGGGTTGTCACTCTTATGATGACTTTAAAAATAGGGTGACAAAGGAAATGGCCTTCTCATTATTTAACTTACAACCATGAGACAAAAAAGTCTAAAGGTTGCAAGGTTTAATTATCTAGATATTTCTCCTTTCATTTATGAGAAGTTATTTTATGCATACGAGAAATTCGCAAATAATAACAAGGTACCTCAATATTTTGCTAGAATTATTTATGCTTAGCCCCAAGAGCACATGGACCTGTAACGGTGTTGGAAAATATCATACATATGAATGACTTGATGCCATGTAAGATCTTGGGTTTAGGGTACCAACCCCTCATTTAGTACCACAAGCCCCTAGACTAGTTGTGCTTCTAGTAGAGTTATACAATACCTTCTAGTTTGCATCTATGTCAAGGGATATTAATAAGGCGAGTGTCAATGATACTATAGTAGGGATAGAAATTAGGCTAAGGAAGAGGCCAAGACCACCTAGTGGATAGTTTCCTAAGTTTGTTAATATTCTAGATGATGTATTGAGATTTATAGACCAATTGGAGCTCGATTATTATGCATTTACTTATATAGATATTTGTAAGTAACACGTTGAATAGATGTGGTCCATGGGAAAGATAAGAATACAAATAATTATAGAATTAAATTTTTGTGACCTTCATAGAAATCTCATGCACATTTTATCAAACTTATATGACATATCTCAATGAGAAAGACTTCACTTTTGGGACATAGTATGTTCCTTATGAGGGTAGTAAGATAGAGGTATAAATAATATCTAGAATTTTAAGTTTTAATTTCAAATTTATAAATCTTTAGATTGAACATATTTAAAGTTTCAAGTGCATTTTCTTTGCATGTGTACTCAGCTACATTGTTTGACCATGTGATGGCCACTGATGTTACAATAGATCAAGTACATCTTTCATAAAATATTATATCAAATAATATTGTTTGCATTGAATGAAAATAAATTACAATTGCAACATATATTCCTGTATGCATATTTAGGAGACTCTTTCATTGCATGTTGGTGAATATGTTGATTTGGAATAATAGTAGATTTGGGTCCCCATTGAGAACCAACTAGGGATCCATGTATGACCTATCATATTCTTCTTCTTCTTGTAATATGAAATGTGTGTCATTTCAAAATATGAATCTCTTGTTCTTGTGATATGTGTTGATGTTTTGGTAGTTGTGGGAGGTATTAACCTCCAAGTTTAACCTTTGTACTTAGAATAGAATATTCTGGGAGTAAGAGAACCATTAAACAGATGTGTGAAAACCCTACAAGAGAATTCATACCAAGGATAATAAAAATAAAGTATTAGAAGGCTCCAGAAAGAGAAGTCGGCCCCACTTGGAAAAGTCACTTGGACAGACTAGTATAAATAAAGAGGTTCCTAGCTCATTTGGACACACTCACTCATTCAAAAAACTAGGCGCAAGTATAAGGAGAAACTGTGGCAACAGCTAGGGTGCAAGTCTAAGGAGCAACAGTGACAGCTAGGGCGCAAGTTTTGCTGGTATCTCCTTCTTGTGCACTTTTCTTGGTAAAGGTACGCTCTATTGGTATTGTGTTGTTTTTGCAGCAATGGTGTTTCTGGTTAGGGTTTATCTGTTGGTTCTAGTGTGGACTTGTCAGAATCATTCTATCTAAGAAAAGGTTATTGTGCTCGGGGGTGGCATATGTGAATGCCTATGGTTGGGTGACAATGACGTGACATTGTCTATGGTTAAACGAGCATATCAAAATTTTGACATGGAATCAGAGTTGGTTTCCTTAGTAACAGTCTAACCGCTAGAAGGAATATCCTCAGTTTCCCCCATTGTCAAGCTCGTTGAGCACTTATTGAACCCACCAAGAAGTTCACCTAAGTAGGGCACATATTTTCCCCATATCAGATCTGCAAATTTCTGAAGTTGAGAAATTAGGGTTTTTTCATAAAACCCTAGGTCAAGGCATATGGCATTTAAAGGTTGAGTTGAAGTTGATTCTTCGAGAAAGGAGGTCACCTTGATATAGTGCACTCATTGTGATAGTTGCAACACCAGTTTCAATGCCATTTTCAGTTCCAGGTGTAGCACTCATTGGAGTACCAGTTGTAGCGCCAATTCCAGTTCCTCTGGTCCAGTGAAGTTTCTCGTAGCTCGTTGAGAAACTTATTAAAGGATGCTGAAATTATTATTTCCCTAGATCAACTCGCTAGCCATTCTTCTGAAATTTCCAGCTAGGGTTTTTGGTTTTGCAACGGCATCAAACCCTAACCCAAATTCTTTGGGCACTTTTAGTGAAGTGTTGGGCCTAATTCTTGGTTGTCCCAGTGCACCCTAGCCTAGCGCACCTTCTGGTGCCCTCAATCAGCAAAATCGTCAAGGTTGATTTTTTTAGTCAGACAGGTTGAAGTCAAACCTCTAGTTAAAGTTATAAGTTGTCTTTAGTCAAAATATTAGATTGATTAAGGTTGAGATTTTAGATTTTATTTGCATTATATTCCCTAACTCAGATTTATGTCAAGAAAGTATATTGTCGTAGTACATGGGATAGGTTGGAGAGAATACTTGTCATATTGTGTGAAGGAGACTCGGAACAAAAGCAACAACACTAATTCTTGGAGATAAGACTCCAGGTTCCAGGTTCCAAGTTTAATTGATTAAATTGATAAGTTTCCAATTTGCACATATCAAGTTTAATAATTGCTACATTACAAGTAAACATTATAGTTGTGACAACAATCTTTGAAAGGCTTTATTACTGTTAGATACAATGAATACTTAGTATCATGTGAGTGCTATTGATATAAATTCTTATTGTGCTTGTTTACAAGATAAACTAACATCTCTTCTAGGAGATATTTCTTTTTTTTCTTCCAGGAATGCCACCTTGGTAATGATATGTTGATTACCATGAAATTGTCTTTTATTCTTGTTAACATAGATATGTTCTTATGAAAATGCTATTATACTGGAAATAAGTTTTCTCTTGTTTCTCTTGTCTCGGGAAGGTTATCTTGTAAATTCTATGGAGGTTACCATGAAGATATTGTTGTTCTTTGTTCTTGTTTCTTCTTCCGGGCAGGTTACCATGGAGGAATGATTGGTCACAACACTAGAAGAGTGTTGTTCCTATTTATTATTATTGTATTTTTATTTTGTCTCTTTTTCCAGGCAGGTCACAAGTGATATCTCTGAGAAGGAGCTACTGTGACGATTGTTCTCGTTATTGTTTTTATTATTATTATTATAAGAGTATTATTCTTGTCTATTGTTTTCCCTTGTTGTTGGTCTTGTTCCAAGTAGGTCACAGGTAATAAATATGAGGGGAGATATAGTGCGGTTGCAGGAGGTAACATATTAGATGGTCTCTAGTTTGAGACATGGAGCGGACTATCCAAATAAGAAGGTGTATACATGAACGTATACATCCATGCACCAAAGAAAAATGAGACAAACTTAAAACCTTATGGCAGGAAGGATACTTTTGCGAGATACAAAGTATCTCATATGGAGATTGATTTTAAGGAGAAAAAGGCTCCAAAGATGACCGAACAAATCCCTCTAGTTCATTTCATCACTCCTCAAATCATCAGGAAGAGTTAGTAGAGCCAGAAGGACCTACCCAGAAGGGTTCCAGTAACCAGAAAGAGACTTGCATGGTCATGTGATACTTTGCAAGATGAAAAATGGATACAAATATTATTAGGGACCTAACCTCCCTAACCCCTCACGTAGGTAGAATAATATATTTCCATGTAATAAAGGCCAATATTAATAAGGCCTAGAAATAAGGAAGAATAAGTCAAATGTAAGAAGACCTAATAGAAGCTTCTGCTTCCAGAAGGATCTTCCTCTAGATTGTTCTTTTGGATAGACATATTTAGTATAAATAGTATAAATAGGAGTAGAGGGTATGAGAAGTTTTGTCTTGTATATTATTGTAATAGAGCTTTGCTTTGTTGGAGGTTTCCCCCTCGAAGAGGCAAGTGAACGTTGTTATCACTAATCAAGGTGCTCTTTCTGGTGTTATTCTGGTATTATTCTGGTATTGTTCTGGTTATATCATTGTTGTTCTACCATTTATAGCTAAAATATTTATGTCTTGCATACTATTTTATATCTGAAATACTGCAAGTGGTATCAGAGTACTTTCCTTAGCAGAAAATTATGGGTTAATTTTTTCAGGGTAGAGACGTATTATGGCATCTTAAATCTACAGATATATGTCGTTACGCGCATAAACCTGTGGTCAGGAATTCATACACACAGGAAATACAAGTGGTACTTAAGCGCACATATTTTGGCCACCCTTGTAACTCTTGTTGGTACCCCTTCAAGTGGTAGCGCATCAGACAAAACATGTATACGGATCGGCCTAGATATCCTAAAGCCCTCCATAGCTAAACCGATCAACCGCTTGACTGTTATAGTTCTACTGAGAACAACACTCGGGAAGATACTCTCTAGTACCTGGGTAGTTGAGTAGTATGGATCAGGGCACGATCTAGCCTCCTTGGTTGGTGCCCTAAGATATTGATCTGAGTACTAATGTTGGACCCCACACGTATATCAGAGAGATATAGCACAGAGTAAACCCTTGTCTTTAGACACCCTGCATACCCTAACCCTTGGGACGGAAACAAAAATAGAACAGAAAAGATCTATTATTGCACAATTGTGTCTGTTGCATTCGGGTTGCGAAATTACTACACATTTCTTCTTGTTAAGAATTTGGGCATTTGAACACTGCAATATTCTTCAGATCGGAGTCTAACTCCGCGGGAGTAAAAACAACAAACGATTCAGCATCATGCTGGCACCATTATTTCATCCCTATCCCGTTGGATTCCTCTCTTCGCCCTTATCGCAGTCATACCTATAATTTTTCAACAATTTTTTTTTTCCCGTGGACCTGACCCCCTTCCAACACCCTTATTTGGGCCTTACCCCATTGGATTCCCCTCGTCACCTTGATCGTCATGATACACTTCACCCATAACCCATTTTTTGTATGGTCCCACCCGTCCCTTTTCATTTTCCCTCTTCATCATGGCCACACCCATAGCCAAGACTCGGAAGCTCGCTTCAATTCCTTGTCCTCTAATTTCACAGAGACCCAACAAGAAGTGAGGCAGTTCAGTGCCAATTTTTCCACCATCAATAAAAACATGCATTCCTCCCTCGACACCAAAATGGAAACCATCAAACAGGACCTCACTACCCATCTTGCCTCCTTCACTACAATGATCAGCGCCAAGTTGAATATCCCTACAGATCTTCCCTCCTCTTCCCACCATTACACTCCGAAGGTGAAACTTCCTCTAATTCCCAGACTTTTCATCCCCATCACTTTCAGCGCGACCTACACCTTCCGCGTCTCGATGTGAAAAAATTTGATGGCTCGGATCCCACTGGTTGGGTAGCTCAAATGGAACATTATTTCTCTTTGTATGGCATTACAGATGAGTTGGACAAACTCCTATATGGTGTTTTCCATCTAGATCAAGAATGTTGGCAATCGTGGCAATGGAGAAAAAATGCCTGCCAAGGGTATGTGGCTTGGACACAATTTTTGGCAGAGCTTTATGAACGATTTGATACTAATACCAACCATTTAGGTCGTTTGACAAAGTTGAAACACTCTGGCATAGTGGAAGACTTTATAGCCACTTTTGAGCGATTGGCTTTCCATACAGAGGGCATGTCTGATGTTTTTTTCTGAGAATGTTTTATCAGTGGTCTCAAGGATGATATTTGAGCCCACCTCATGGCTTGGCCTCAAAGTTGGGTAGAAGCTACTAAAATAGATAAGGAAGCACAACATATTGTCTCTTCTCAAACCCGAAAACCCTCATGTAGTCCTCTCCCTAAGCCAGTCACTCCCACTCCTCCTTCTACTCCACTAAAGATCCAAAAATTGACCAGGGCAGAAATGGTTGAACGCAAACTCAAAGGCCTTTGTTATAATTGTGATGACAAATATTTTCCTGGGCACAAGTGTAAGGAACAAAATATTTGTATGTCTATCTCTTGGATGTTTCGAAATATGATGTCGAGGGCCCCCCTGTGGTCGAGTCACCTGAACCCACTGACATGACCCCACCCTCTGACCCTCCCAAAGTCGAACCGTCATTTCCCTGAATGCTCTCACTCGAGTATTTGCTCCCCAAACCCTCAAGCTAATTTTTTACATTAAGCATCAGAAGGTCATCATCCTTGTTGACATTGGAAGCACCCATAATTTTATTCATCGTTGTATTTCCCAAGAAACTAATTGCTATATATGTGTTGTCAATAATTTTCAAATCATGATTTCCAATGGCGTGTCCATGAAATGTGGGGGGCATTGTGAAAATGTGTATCTCCAAATTGGTCAGTAACACATGAAATCTCATATGTTTGCTATCAACATGGGCGGTTGTGACATTGTGTTGGGTGCAGAATGGCTAAGGAATATGGGTCCCATTCTCATGGATTTTAAGGAATTAACCATGCAATTCAACCAGGAAGGATAACAATATAAGTTCCAATGAATCATCATTGGTTCCTAGAAGATCATCAATTCCCATCACATGGAAAAGCTCCTCAAAAAAGGTCATTATACCATGATTGCACAACTCCATACCATTCAAGCCACTAAGACACCCTCTCTGCCACAGGACCTCCAATCCATCCTCTCCAAACATAAAGTTGTTTTTTCCACTCCCCAGGGACTTCCTCCTTCCCATGGTGTTCATGATCATTCATTTCCCCTTGTCCCCGGCAGCCTTCCTCCCAATGTTCGTCCCTATCGTCATCCATTTTCCCAAAAAAAATGAAATTGAGAAAATTGTTCAAGAATTGCTCACCACGGGTGTTATTCGTCCTAGTACGATCCCCTACTCTTATCCTATGGTAATGGTCCTTGTTATCGCACGGTTTGTAGGAAAGGTCTAAGGAGCTTGAGTCAGGGCTTGAAACCGACGTAACAGGAGCTTCTCCACCCACTGTCACCTCGATGGGGAGCTCTTTCTATTTAGGAGGGCTAGTCCAAGGGAGACGTCCCTAGGCAATCTGGGTTAATGAAAGGCTAAAGGGGAATGGAATAAGTCAAAGAAGTTCCCTTTCACAGATTGCTGCCCAAATGAGATAGTCAATAAGAAAGATCCACTGAAGATGCACCTGTTTGCGAGACAAGACAAATAACTAGAATGTGTGCTTGCAGTGGGTTAGTACTTCAAGATATAAATGACTATATTTATCATATATGTAAGCAAATGTATATATGCTATTATTGACGAAGTCAATGATGGCCTATCAAAGTCAAAGATTTGTATCACTTCACCAACAAATGCATAAAGAGACAAAAGCATTTAATGTTTCAAAATTAGACCTTGTATCATATCATTAGTGCATTAGATATGTCAAATCAGCTCACATATATTAAGTTGTTGCGTCACCTATACTATTTTTGCTACAGGTGTGACGTCAAGCTTTATCAATGAGTCAAATTGAACGGAAAATAGCACAACGTTTTACCAAATAAGCTCACAAATGTAACCAATAGCTCAAAACCAATCAAAGGAACTGCCAAATGTCACAACGTTGCAGGTATAAGAAAAGATTAAAGGGTGTGACGTCAGCCCTATATAAATTTTGTTGTCTGCAGGTTAGCTAGCCAAGGATGGACGTTTTGACAAATTCAACCAGCAAAAGGGTAAAACAAATCCACGGCTATGAAGAGATAACAAGGCCGCACCTTTCTATCCAAGCAAAGTTTAATTTAGGCCAAACGTT
>ML797907.1:57338-69222 GCA_009831015.1 Picea engelmannii
CAGGACAAGTCCGGCTGAGAGGAAGAAAAGATGGGCCCTCAAGGGCCATGCTCAAGTCAATCTGCTCTCGTACTCCATGTCTGGGATCATGTGGGCCTCGAGACATGATCTCCTAGTTATCCCTAGGTAGCGGGGATAACAGTCCTTAAGAAAGAAGGCTCTTGGCGTGTGTGTCCTGAATTTCACGCCCTCAACAAACTCACCATCAAAGATAAATTTCCCATTCCTATCATTGATGACCTCTTGGATGAATTGAGTGGTGCCCAGTTCTTTACTAAACTTGATCTTCATTCTGGCTACCACCAGATACATATGAATGAGGTAGACATTCCTAAGACTTCATTTAGAACTCATGAGGGCCACTATGATTTTTTGGTCATGCCCTTTAGCTTGTGTAATGCACCCTCCACTTCCCAAAGCCTCGTGAATCATGTATTTCGTCCTTTTCTCCGTCATTTTGTCTTAGTTTTCTTTGATGATATCCTCATCTATAGTAAAACCTAGAAAACCCATCTTGCTCATGTGGATCGAGTTCTACATCTACTCTCTCAGCACCAACTTTTCCTTAAACAATCTAAATGTGCTTTTGGAGCCTCAGAAGTCGAGTACTTGGGTCATATTGTTGGCAAGGAAGGTGTCAAGGTGGATCCTAAAAATATTGAAGCTATGTAGGATTGGACTCGCCCAAAGATTCTCAAAAGCTTGCGTGGATTTTTGGGTTTAACAGGCTATTATCGCAAGTTTGTTAAGAATTATGGCAAGATTGTGGCACCTCTCACGACTCTCCTTAAAAAGAATTCTTTCACTTGGACTCCCACAATTGATCAGGCCTTTCAAACCTTGAAGGCGGCCATGTGCACCACTCCAGTCCTAGCCCTTCCTCATTTCACAAGGAACTTTGTCCTGGAATGTGATGCTTCCAGGAGAGGAATTGGAGCAGTCCTTATGCAAGATAGTAGAACTTTAGGCTTTACCAGCAAACAACTGTAAGAGCGACATTTGGACAAAGAAATCTATGAAAAGGAAATTTTGTCTATTATGCATGCAGTGGATCTTGGGCACCCTTATCTATTGGGGCAATGCTTCCAAATTAAGACAGATCATCAAAGCCTCAAGTATTTTCTGGAACAATGCCCTTCCTCCCCGGAGCAACAAAAATGGGTGACTAAGCTCTTCGGATATGATTATGAGATTATTTACAAGAAAGGCAAAGACAATGTGGTTGTTGATGCACTTTCAAGAAAATATGAAGATGAAGGGCCCCTCTTTTCCCTCTCCTCCATTGTACTATATTGGCCCCAAGTTGTTCACCAGGAATGGATACACAATCCCAAAATTTTGCATTTGATCCAACAATTGCAAGCCTATTCTCCAGTTTCCCCAGGGTACTCTTGGCACAATGATGAGCTTCGCTACAAAGGTCATTTGTATTTAAGTAAACAGTCACAACTTAAATCCACGGTACTTTATGATCTTCATTCTACACCCACAACTGGGCATTCGGGGTTTACCAAAACCTATGACCGAGTCAAATGTTCTTTTTTCTAGGATGGTATGAAACAGGACGTTCTGAATTTTGTGGCAGAATGTGATTTTTGTCAATGCAACAATGGCGAAACAATCAAATCTCTTGGCACACTACAACCGCTTCCAATTCCACCTACTATTTGGAGGGATATCGCTATGGATTTTATTGTGGGATTACCTAAATCGAGCAATAAATCAGTCATCATGGTGGTCATTAATTGTCTTTCCAAGTATGCTCATTTATGTGCAACACCCATTTACAGCCTCCACTCTGGCTCAAATTTTCATGGATCATGTCTTCAAGCTTCATGGCATGCCTGATTCTATTGTTTCTTATCGAGACCCCACTTTCACTAGCAATTTTTGGCAAGAATTGTTCATACTACAAGGCACCCAATTGCATATCAGCACAGCTTATCATCCCCGGATTGATGGTCCAACTAAATTTGTCAACAAGTGTTTGGAAACATATTTTAGGTGTTTTGCATCAGAAAGGAAAAATCAGTGGGATCAATGGTTACCATTAGTTGAATGGTGGTACAACACTTCTTACCATACACCTACTCGTGGGACTCCTTTTGAAGCAGTATATGGACAAAATTCACCTTCAGTTCTCTCATACCTTTCAGGTGTCTCGAAGGTCCAGGTGGTTGACCAAATGCTTACAGTTCGAGAGGATATTCTTAGTACCCTCAAAGAGAATTTGGTCATGGCCCAGAATCGCATGAAGCAACAAGTAGATCAAGGTCTCTTTGAACGTCAATTTGCTAAAGGAGACCAAGTGTTTCTTGGACTGCAACCTTATAAGAAAAATTCCCTCAAGGTTGACCATTGTCAGAAACTGGCGCCCAAATTTGACGGTCCTTATATTGTTCTCAAATGTGTGGGACAGGTGTCTTATCAGTTATCTTGGCCCAGTCATTCTAAGCTCCATCATATTTTTTAGGTCTCCTACTTAAAGAAGGTGATTGGAACTAAGTGCCAAACTCAAACCAACCTTTCCGAGTTGGATGAAGAAGGCTCCATCTAGTTGTAGCCACAAGTAGTTTTGGACCAATGTGAGCGTCGTCTACATCAACGAACCATCAAGGAAGTGTTATTCCATCTATAGTAAAACCTAGATAACCCATCTTGCTCATGTGGATTGAGTTCTACATCTACTCTCTCAACACCAACTTTTCTTAAACAATATAAATGTTCTTTTGGAGCCTCAGAAGTCGAGTACTTGGGTCATATTGTTGGCAACAAAGGTGTCAGGGTGGATCCTAAAAAGATTGAAGCTATGCAGGATTGGCCTCTCAAAGACTCTCAAAATATTGTGTGTATTTTTGGGTTTAACAGGTTATTATCACAAGTTTGTTAAGAATTATGGCAATATTGTGGCACCTCTCACTGCTCTCCTTAAAAAGAGTTCTTTCACTTGGACTTCTGTAGCTGATCAATCCTTTCAAACCTTGAAGGCAGCCATGTGCACCACTCCAGTCCCAGACCTTCCTGATTTCACAAAGACCTTTGTCCTGGAATGTGATGCTTCTAGGAGAGGAATTGGAGAATTCCTTATGCAACATGGTAGGCCTTTGGGATTTACCAACAAACAACTGTCAGAGCGACATTTGGGAAAATCAATCTATGAAAAGGAAATGTTGCTATTATGCATGCAGTGGATATTTGGTGCCCTTATCTATTGGAGCAACGCTTCCAAATTAAGACAGATCATCAAAGCCTCAAGTATTTTCTGGAACAATGCCCTTCCTCTCCGGAGCAAAAAAAATGGGTGACTAATCTCTTTGGATATGATTATGAGATCATTTACGAGAAAGGCAAAGACAATGTGGTTGTTGATGCACTTTCAATAAAATATGAAGATGAAGGGTCCATTTTTTTCCCTCTCCTTCATTTTACCAGATTGGCTCCAATTTGTTCACCGGGAATGGCTATACGATTGAAAATTTTTGCATTTGATCCAACAATTACAGGCCAATTCTCCAGTTTCCCCAAGGTACTCTTGGCACAATGATGAGCTTCGCTACAAAGGTCATTTGTATTTAAGTAAACAATCACAACTTAAATCCACGGTACTTTCTCAGCTTCATGCTACACCCACAGCTGGGCACTCGGGGTTTACCAAAACCTATGACTGGGTCTAACGTTCTTTTTTCTGGGATGGTATGAAACATTCACAATTTTGTGGCAGAATGTGATGTTTTTCAATGCAAAAAGGGTGAAACGGTCAAAGATCCTGGCACACTACAACCGCTTCCAATTCCACTTGCTATTTGGAGGGATATCTCTATGGATTTTATTGTGGGCTTACTTAAATCAAGCAATAAATCACTCAACATGGTGTTCGTTGATCGTCTTTCCAAGTATGCTCATTTATGTTCTCTTCAACACCCATTTACAGCCTCCACTATGGCTCAACTTTTCATGGATCAGGTCTTCAAGCTTCATGGCATGCCTCATTCTATTGTTTTTGATCGAGACCCCACTTTCACCAGCAATTTTTGGCAAGAACTGTTTAGGCTACATTGCACACAATTGTGTCTCAGCATAGCTTATCATCCCCAGAATTATGGTCAAACTAAAGTTGTCAACAAGTGTTTGGAAACATATTTGAGATGTTTTACATCGGAAAGGAAAAATCAGTGGGCTCAATGATTACCACTATTTGAATGGTGGTACAACACTTCTTACCATACAACTACCCCTGGGACTCCTTTTGAAGCAGTATATGGACAAAATCCACCTTCAGTTCTCTCATACCTTCTAGGTGTCTTGAAGGTCCAGGCGGTTGACCAAACGCTTACAGTTCAAGAGGCTATTATTTGTACCCTCAAAGAGAATTTGGTCATGGCCCAGAATCGCATGAAGCAACAGGCAAATCAAGGTCGCTTTGAACGTCAATTTCCTGAAGGAGACCAAATGTTTCTTCGACTGCAACCTTATAAGAAAAATTCCCTCAAGGCTGACCATTTTCAGAAACTGGCACCCAAATTTGACGATCCTTATACCAATCATAAGTGTGTGGGACAGGTGGCCTATCAGTTAGCTTTGCCTATTCATTCTAAGATGCATCCTATTTTTCATGTATCCTACTAAAAGAAGGTGATTGGAACTAAGTGCCAAACTCAAACCAACCTTCCTGAGTTGGATGAAGAAGTATCCATATGGTTGCAGCCACAAGCAGTTTTGGACCAATGTGAGCGTCGTCTGCATCAGTGCACCATAAAGGAAGTGTTAGTCAAGTGGAAAGATACAACTCCAACATATGCCACTTGGGAACCAACTACCATTCTGCAACAATTTCCTCATCTCAAGCCTTGAGGACAAGGTTGTTTTTAAAGGGGAGGACATGTTAGAGACCTAACCTCCCTAACCCCTCACGTAGGTAGAATAATATATTTCCATGTAATAAAGGCCAATATTAATAAGTTTGAGCAATAAGGAAGAATAAGTAAAATGTAAGAAGACCTAATAGAAGCTTTCACTTCTAAAAGGATCTTCCTATAGATTATTCTTTTGGATAGACATAATTAGTATAAATGGGAGTAGAGGGTATGAGAATTTTTGTCTTGGATATTATTGTAATAGAGCTATCCTCTACTGGAGGTTTCCCCCTCGAAGAGGCAAGTGAACATTGCTATCACTAATCAGAAACCCAAAGACTCTCAAAATCTTGCGTGGATTTCTGGCTTTAACATGCTATTATCGCAAGTTTGTTAAGAATTATGGAAAGATTGCGGCACCTCTCACTACTCTCCTTAAAAATAATTCTTTCACTTGGACTTCCGTAGCTGATCAAGCCTTTCAAACCTTGAAGGCGGCCATGTGCACCACTCCAATCCTGACCCTTCCTGATTTCACAAAGACCTTTTTCCTAGAATGTGATGCTTCCAAGAGAGGAATTGGAGTGGTCCTTATGCAAGATGGTAGGCCTTTGGACTTTAGCAGCAAACTACTGTCAGAGCAAAATTTGGGCAAATCAATCTATGAAAAGGAAATGTTGTCTATTATGCATGCAGTGGATCTTTGACGCCCTTATCTATTGGGGCAATGCTTCCAAATTAAGACAGATCATCAAAGCCTCAAGTATTTTCTGGAACAACGCCCTTCCTCCCTGGAGCAACAAAAATGGGTGACTAAGCTCTTTGGATATGATTATGAGATCATTTACAACAAAGGCAAAGGCAATGTGGTTGTTGATGCACTTTCAAGAAAATATGAAGATGAAGGGTCCATTTTTTCCCTCTCATTCATTGTACCAGATTGGCTCCAAGTTGTTCGCCGGGAATGGCTACATGATCCCAAAATTTTGCATTTGATCCAACAATTGCAGGCCAATTCTCTAGTTTCCCCAGGGTACTCTTGGCACAATGATGAGCTTCGCTACAAAGTTCGTTTGTATTTAAGTAAACAACCACAACTTAAATCCATGGTACTTTCTGAGCTTCATGCTACACCCACAACTAGGCACTCAAGGTTTACCAAAACCTATGACTGGGTCAAACGTTCTTTGTTTTGGGATGGTATGAAATAGGAAGTTCGAAATTTTGTGGTATAATGTGATGTTTTTCAACGCAATAAGGGTGAAACAGTCAAAGCTCCTGGCACACTACAACCGCTTCCAATTCCACCTACTATTTGGAGGGATATCTCTATGGATTTTATTGTGGGCTTACCTAAATCGAGCAATAAATCAGTCATCATGGTGGTTGTTGATCGTCTTTCCAAGTATGTTAATTTATGTGCTCTTCAACACCCATTTATAGCCTCCATTGTGGCTCAAATTTTTATGGATTGGGTCTTCAAGCTTCATGGCATGCCTCATTCTATTGTTTTTTATCGAGACCCCACTTTCACTAGCAATTTTTGGCAAGAATATTTCAGGCTACAAGGCACCCAATTTCATCTCATCATAACTTATCATCCCCAGACTGATGGTCAAACTAAATTTGTCAACAAGTGTTTGGAAACATATTTGAGGTGTTTTGCATCAGAAAGGAAAAATCAATGGGCTCAATGGTTACCACTAGTTGAATGGTGGTACAACATTTCTTACCATACAGCTACCCGCGGGACTCCTTTTGAAGCAGTATATGGACAAAATCCACCTTTAGTTCTCTCATACCTTCCAGGTGTCTCGAATGTCCAGGAGGTTGACCAAACGCTTAAAGTTTGAGAGGCTATTCTCTGTACCCTCAAAGAGAATTTGGTCATGGCCCAAAATCGCATGAAGCAACAGGCAGATCAAGGTCGCTTTGAGTGTCAATTTTCTTAAGGAGACCAAGTGCTTCTTCGACTACAACCTTATAAGAAAACTTCCCTCAAGGATGACCATTGTCAAAAACTAGTGCCCAAATTTTATGGTCCTTATACCATTCTCAAGTGTGTGGGACAGGTGTCCTATCAGTTATCTTTTCCCAATCATTCTAAGCTCCATCCTATTTTCCATGTCTCATACTTAAAGAAGGTGATTAGAACTAGGTGCCAAACTCAAACCATCCTTCCTGAGTTGGATGAAGAAGGCTCCATCTGGTTGCAGCCACAAGTAGTTTTGGACCAGCATGAGCGTCGTCTGCATCAATGCACCATCAAGGAAGTGTTAGTCTAGTGGAAAGATACAAATCTAGCGTATGCCACTTGGGAACCAACTACCATTCTGCAATAATTTCCTCATCTCAAGCCTTGAAGACAAGGTTTTTTTTAAGGGGGAGGACATGTTAGGGACCTAACCTCCCTAACCCCTCACGTAGGTAGAATAATATATTTCCATGTAATAAAGGCCAATATTAATAAGGCCTATCAATAAGGAAGAATAAGTCAAATGTAGGAAGACCTAATAGAATCTTTCGCTTCTAGAAGGATCTTCCTCTAGATTATTCTTTTGGATAGACATATTTAGTATAAATAGGAGTAGAGGGTATGAGAATTTTTTTCTTGGATATTATTATAATAGAGCTCTGCTCTACTGGAGGTTGCCCCCTCGAAGAGGCAAGTGAACATTGCTATCACTAATCAAGGTGCTCTTTCTGGTGTTATTCTGGTATTATTTTGGTTATATCATTATTATTCTTCCATTTCTAGCTAAAATATTTATGTTCTGCATACTATTTTATATCTGGAATACTATAGATATGTGTCATTGATAAGCCATATCATGAGGAGGAGCATGGAGACTCAAAGTGAGCCTGATCTCAAAAAGAGTCAGTGGCTTAGACACTTTCATTCAGAAAATATTCCTCCTCATATTCAGATGGGACAGAGAGAGACGTCTTTCAGGACTAAAAAAACAGGTTCCATGAGTTGAGGAGGCTAGATCGAAGCTTCAGAGGCTTCAAGGAGATATGAGATATTCTAGGAAGATTCCCTTGTTTCAATAATCGAGGAGGAAACCATTCAAAAGGACTGGGATATGGACTTTACCTTGGTTCTGAGACAAGAAGGGAAGTCATTGGTGACTTCCAAGTTGATCTACAAGATCAAGAATGTTGCAGATAATAGTATAGAGATGTACAAAGCTTGATTTGTGGCCAGAATATTCTCCTAGCAAGAGGGAGAATATTATGACGAGAGACTTGCTCCAGTAGCCAGAAGTCTGCATAGAGCAGCCACAAGATACATTAGAAGGTGTCTCATGTCTGCAGATTGAAGAAGGCTTTGTATGGGCCTAAGCAGGCACCCAGGGCATGATATTCCAGATCAGATAGTTTCCTGATGAGCTTGGGATTTACCAAGAATAAAGCATATTCCAACCTTTACTACACGGTTGTGGATTGTGGACCAGTGATATTACTATTATATGTGGATGACTTGTTTCTAATAGGGAACGAGAATCTCATCACCGAGTGAAAGAGATATCTTGCATAAAATTTTGAGATGAAATACCTAGGTATGATTCATTATTTCTTGGGTCTAGAGGTGTGGCAGAAATCAGATGAGATTTTCATATGCCAAGGAAAATATGTTGTAGAGATTCTGAAGAAATTTGGAATGATGGATTGTAAAGCCATGCATGCACTGATGGTGACGAATCTGAAGTTACTGAGTGATATATCTTCAGAGACAGTGGATGCCACCATGTGTAGACAGATGATTGGTTTGTTGATGTACTTAACGAACACAAGGTCGGATATATGTTTTGTGGTGGACACATTGAGTCAGTATATGGTCAAACCTAGAGGTGTTCACTTGATTGAAGAAAAACATATGTTGAGGTACCGAAAAGGTACAATTTCCTATGGACTCAGATATGTTTCATATCGTGAGATAAACCTGCAAAGCTATACTGATTCATATTGGGTCGATAATGTCGCAGACCATAAGGGAACATTTGGATGTTGCTTTAGTTTGGGATCAGCTATGATCTCATGGTTTAGCAGGAAGCAGACTAGTGTGGCACTCAGTATGACTGAGGAAGAGTATATAGCAGCGTGTTCAACTAGCAGTGAAGAAGTGTGGCTTTGGAAGTTGCTTGCAGGATTGTTTGATCTCGAGTTAGAGGCGACTTGTATCTGGTGCATCAACTAGAGTTGTGTGAAGTTTTCAAAGAACCTGATGTTTCATGACAAGTCCAAGCATATCGAGACCAAGTACCATTATATCAGAGATATGGTGCATAAGGGAGAAGTGAAGCTCCAATATGTCACTACAGATGAGAAAATAGAAGATCTTTTGAACAAGCCTCTGTCAAGGGTAAAGTTTGTGTACTTCAGGGACAAGCTTGGTGTGGTCCAAAAGGACTTCCCTAGTAAGAGGGAGCGATGATTCACATATGTTATTATTGGGGAAGTAGCTTGTTGAGTGTGGCAACAACGAGTGGTCATTTACAGGAACATTATTGATTGTGGCACCAGCCATCATGACCTTGCACAAGGTCAGAAAATGTCGAGCCTTCAGGGCTAGCGAGTTTCCCAGATTTTCAAGTTGGAGGGCCCACATATGTGGTTGGAGGTGTTTCCTAGCCTTGGTCTAGATGGGTAGTGTGTGTGTGGTGAACCAAGTCGGTTTACCAGGTGAATACCCAATGTAGGTAAGACAACAGGTTATAATCCATAAGGATAATATATTAAAATATTGTATATGAATCAGATAATAAGATATATTACAATTGAGAACTAAGGGTTGCATATATACCCATGCAGGGGTGCCCTTTCATATGTCATGTATCTTCCTAATCAATTATTAATTATTAATTATTAGTTATTTATATTTATTTATATTTATATATTTTATGTTTGTTACATAGCCTTCCCCTTTTGAAATGATTTGTCCTCAAAGCACATTTATGGAGAGGCTTATGTCCTTGTTCTGGCTTGCCATGTCTTCGCATGATTCTTTGCTTTTTATGTTTGTCAGGACTGACGATACAAGATGATATGAGTGACAAAGTGTTGAGAAAACTTGTTGAATTGTGAAATGGTCAGACCATCCTAAATCAATCATTTGTGGAATGTTGCACTTCCACAATGAATTTTATCATGAGACTGAATTGTGCTCGTATCAATATTTTTCAGATGATAAGTTAGTTGTTTCCTTCTTGAATGACATCGATATTCTGACTGGTTAAGATATCTACTCATATGATTTGGATGTCGATGAGGAGTTCTTATAACATGATTTTTCCTTATCATACTTGTATCATTTTCTTCGTTCAACTTCGGTATATGATTTCCTTCACGCATAGATGTTGCCTTATTAATGGCAGGATTTTGATGAGTGAGTATACCTGGAGCTTCCATCGTTTGTATCAACATCTAACGTTGTTAATTTTGTAGCTTCTTGAGCGGTACTTTCTTTATTACGTGATTTGGTGATATCTTTAATGTCTGAATTTTCAAGTTTCTCTTCTTTCAACTTTTTTATTTGTTCTAGTAGCTCCTGATTAAGGTTCTTCAAATGCAAATTTTCTTCTTCTTTCTCTGAGAGATTCTTCTTGAATTCTTTATCGAGATCCTCCTTTTCTTGTTCTAATTTTTTTCCATAGTGCATCGTAACCTTAGCCTTCTTGATTTGATTAAGTAGCTTTTTACTGTGTTCCCTTCAACGAGAAATTTATCCTTGATAACTTTTTCAAATTCTTTTTGTATTGTTTTTTTATTTTCTTGAAGTATTACTTTTGAGATATCATTGAAGTCATCTAATGTTACCGAATTTGGCTCCGATGTAGTGTCTTGTAATGTTATCATCTTTTCCTTATGGGGGAATGTCACAATTTTTTTTTCCATGTTTAAGATGAAGGTACCTAGACTTTTAAACCATGGCAGCCCGATAATGATGTCGACTTCTTCTCTATACATAGTTGTGACATAGAATTGAGATGTATATTCATATTCAGCAATTTTAACTTGTCATTCCTTAATTTGAAATTTTTTTTTCTTTTCAATTATTTTCGGCTCTGGAATTAATAATTGATTTGCAAAATCAATATTAATGTAATTTTCATTATAGTCCAAGTTGATAATGATGTTAATTTCTCTTCCTTGAATGCTCCCCTTTAATGTAGAAAAACCGTAACATACAATTGGACAACCTTCATAAAAAAACTCTTCCTTCCTTCGTTTTATGAGAATTCATTTTGGCTTCTGTCAATATTTTACAATAATTTTTTTTATAAGTAATATATGTTTACGAAGCTTATATATCTATTCTTTACTTCATATTGACTTTTTTATACGTCTTTAATAATTAATTGGATGTACAAGGTGGAAAGTTCCCACTCTTTCAATAATAAATAATGTACTTCTCTTACTTCACTTCATATAATTCACCAAAAAAAATTATTTTCTCTTAAATTTATACATTTTTTCTTATACCTTTTCATTGAACTTTAGAATAAGTCTTTTTTAAATGGTCATTTGATAAGGCCTTGCTTCACTTTACAATTGAGAACTCCTTTTTAAAGTATAATTTAAAAAGTATTGAATATTATATTCACAAAACTTCCAAAACACTTTTATTAAACCCCCTCTTATTTATTTAAAATTGGTCTCCTTTTTCTTTTAACTTTTTTTTTCCACGAGAAAAAATGCACTTTATATTCCATAAGGATATAAAAATTTACAATTCGACATCTCATTCAGCAGCATACACTCAACAAGGAGGTCGATGCAATGAGAATAGATACCCTGTCTAATCCACCCTGTCCTCACTATCAAAGCAATATTCATCTTGTCTGCATGGCTGTTACAGTGATAACATGTCATCAAAACAGCAAAGAGAAAAATCCAGTCAAATCTTGATCTTGTAGATTGGACCTTCGTTTCCGTCCTCCCAATAGGAAAATCTGATATGGTTCATAGGGAGAAGCAAAGCTTGTTTCGAGAGGATGTCTGCCTCGGAGTTTTCCGCTCGGAAAATA
>ML797907.1:80661-100496 GCA_009831015.1 Picea engelmannii
TATATATATATATATATATATATAACTGGCATACCCCCAAAGCAAGTGAAAGAGAATGTTGAATTGTTCTGGTGATTATGATGCTCAAAGATAGGAGGTGTTTATTTTGGACGAGATATAAATAATCAATAGAGGATCCAACAACTCCATTTGTTTCTTATCCATTCGTACGCAGATGATAGTCATGTATAATTCCCCCCAAAATAAGATACCAACGATTTAATCATAAATGGGCATTTGGTGGGAGGAATATTGAAATAATAGGGAATTGAGGGTGATTGTTATGTATTGGGGCATTTTCGTGGGTAATTAGTACAACTCAATCAGAGTGTGAAAAAAATTGGGTGAGAAGGGATCAATCAGCTAGATTGCACAAAAATCAAAGAAGATGTTGTTCACTCGCACATGTGCTACAATTGATGGTCATTTGAGTTCCCCCATCTCGAATGACAAAGTAACCTCTACACAAGTTTTTAACACATTCATGTTACTTGTAAACATTCAATGACAATGCGCTAATACCTCGAGTTTGAATCGACATTAAATTCCCCTCTAACTAAAATTTATCTAATACCCATGTGATTGTTAGATGATTCTCCTCCAATTAAATCTAATTTAATACCCTTAACTATTATGTGGAAGATAGAATCCAAGCAACTTCTACTAATCCTAATGCCAAAAATAAACAAACCTGCATCATTTTAAAGTAATCATCTCCTAGTATGTGGAATCTTGATAACATGGTTTGTGGGGAAAATATGAAACTTTCTCTACCTACATCCATGTATCCCTTATTAAGTTATCAAAAAACATTGTTGTTTAAGAAATGTACAATTTAGATTAGTATTTAGGTCCATTTTGTTAAGACATATTCAGATGGTTCAATCTCATTCTGTTTTAACAAGGTTGCATTTGTGGGATATACATATACCAAAGAGATATTTCAATCTTAGATTGTTGAAAAGCCTCCACACACTTGAGATGGATTGATTAAAAATGATTTGAAAAATTTGGGGTTATGTTTAATATCATCCACATTTAACATATGATGTTTAATGTAGTAAAACTTTAAAAAACATGTCAAAGTAAAAAAATCAAAACATGGGGAAAGTCTTAAAGGGTTTGGGTTAATCATTGATATAATCATAAGTGCAGAATCAACATTTAATATTGTAAACAAACTTTTTCATTGATGTTGTTGGAGAAACTCAATGAATCACATGTCATATAGCTAGTTGCTCAAATTTAGAATGTGAACAGAGATGGCTAACCTAACCAAACAAGAAGAGTTTGCATGTTGTGGAATAGTCTATTTAATTCGGTGACCTTGGGGACCATATCCATCAATGTCGGTCTTTTGTTTATAAGAATAGAAAAATTGCCTAGTCTACACATGATTGTAGTGAGTCTGACAATGTTATTATTTTACACATATAGTTTAAATGGTAATGTCGTGGGTAGATATATATGTATGAAATGTTTGATTAATGGTCAATAATTGAATCTTGGCTATGCTTAAAATTACATATTAGATTAATGTTTATAATCTCTCATGAATGGAGTTCCATTCACACCACAACAAGTTTGTGGATGAAGGCAAGGAATTCCTTGCATGGAGAGGAACTCATGGGTAGAGATAGGAGGTTAGGTGGACAAGTACAAGTGGAAGGAGATTCCCAAACACTGATGGTAAAATTCAATTGGTCTCGAGTGACAAAAAAACAAGGGTGATATGTCTCTTAAAAGACACATTCGACATAACTAATCGAACACCAAATCCATAAATTGACACTAAAATTTGAAGTATATAAGCCAATGAGTTGTAAACAATGCAAAAATGAAGATCCCTTCTTAAAATAAAATATTTGGTCCACAATTTATTACTCTAGACTAAAATTCTCCATTTATAGAAATTGAAATCATAAACTTGTCTTAAGGCATTAATTCATGAATCTTTAGTTCAAGTCCAAATTACCATAATTCTCTTTAGTATTGTTGTTTTAAATATATAGCAATGAGTACGACCCAAAAAATTATGGGATCGATGACAATGCATATTAATTAGGAAAGAAAATTGATAAAGCTAGGATGACCAATTTACTAGTTGTAGAGAGTTAAGACAACCAATTTAGCAATTGTTGGAGATTAGACTCTTGATTAGCAATTGTTGTGACATGGGAAGGTAGCATTTAATCAAAAAATTTGTAGGTCCTATCAAAGTGTGTTATCATTTGATCTAATCCAAAAGGCAAACACAAATTAATCATTACATGTGACATGGGTTGATACAAAAATATGTGAAGTGTCACAAGCAACCTATCTGTGTCAAGTCGCTATATCCATTGGATAGAGCATAATATCACACCATATGAGATTTTTTTGGAAAATTTCAGCAAATAACTTAGCATGGAAGAAGTGGCACTTGGAAAAATAGTATCAATATTGTTTGTAGGTTCTTTTGAAGTTATCACATCCATTTTTTAATCAACAATTTCAGACTAAACCAATGTGGTCCATCATCAAGATAATTCTAATATCAATATTCTAATTTTCATCTTTGTTTGTAAAAATATTTTAATGTGTGAGAGAATTGAATTCATAAATTTTCCTTATAATTTTTAATTATTATTCATAATAAATATTCATGTCAATTGTAACTTATCATGTAATTTATTATACATACCTTCAAAATGGCTTATTCTAAATAGTTTTTACATGTCTCAAAATAGATAATTTTGAATCCATTATTGTTTGTAACTTTGCTAAAACATTACTTTCCACTGCTACAGATTAATAATATTTTTATAAAGTTTGCAATCTACATAAAAATTATGAGATCTTGTAGCCGAAAAAATGCATACAAAAGTTTTAAGCGAGATCATAAACCAATCTTCCCGAGTTTGAAACTCTTCCACATGGATTTTTTTTTTAACAAGAACAAGTAGTGTGTATTATATTAAAAAAAGGTTGTAGCAGAGCTAAACCAGCTAGAAGTTACAAAAATCAAAGTGTTCAGTAATTTTTAACAAAACAGAGGGAATGACATCCTCATATAACTGAAATCTATCAAAATTTTAACAAAAACAAGGACTCCCTTCCTAGTTTGTATTTTAACATATGGACAGGTCATAAAAACATATATGCATTTCATGAACATGACTAATGAAGCTTTAATTTTGTGTCCATTATAGCCTGAGATTCACCCTGATTATTGGTAGTTGGTGGTGGATGTAGTGGTTTCACTACCTTACATAAAGCATGGGATCCTTCTGAAGGTATTACTACATTCAAACCATGAATTGTAGCTCAAATTCATGCTTCTATTTTTCGAGGATTCTCTGTGTGTCTATTGACCTTTCTTAGAACGATATCCAGCTCCTTATCACACCTTTCTTCCCTTTATTGCATGGTTTTCTTGAACTGGGTGTGAGATTGCATGACTTTTGTGATTTCCTGTTGCTAAAGTTCCATTTTCCCTTTGAGCACCTCCAGTTAGTAGTTGTTGCAGTTGCATATAGGCTAGTTTTTGCGCCACATAATATTGGATAACAAGCAGAGAGGTCGAGTGTTGTTGCAAGAATGTCACAGATGTCGGAGAAGGGGAGTTGAGGGACATCTGGAAAACAAACTAACATCTCCCATTGCTTGGATATCAATGGAATTTAACACCAAGAGTGTGACGCATGCATTTCCATGCACGAAATCTATCTAAAGTACTAGTGATGATGAGAAGTTATGTTGGTATTGGGCGCTAAAAACCAAAAGAAGGACGAGCAGACTGTCGGGAGGGAATGAATTTCCAATGGTGACGTTGGAGAAAGTGTAAGTCCCACATGCAGAGTGTAGGCGAGGAGGGAAGGATTTAAATCTTGCCATGTAAAGATGTGATGCCAATTGCCAAATGTTGTGTGATGTATGTGGAGTTGACGTGGGCTATGTGTTTGGAGAAAGAGTTGATTTGATGTGACTGAATGTATCTATTTTTCTAGAGGGGTGAGTCACATCACTCTCCTAAACAAAATTTTCAAAGTTGTTTATGCCTCAATTACTCATCCGTTCAATAAGATTTTCAATTAATGCAATTTTAATTTCACCTTTACCCATATTGCTAAGGTAGAATGCACTTTTAATTTCTCCTTTACCTATAATGCTAAGGTAGAAATAACATGGTTGTTACCTCATTGGTCTTTAGAACCCCTTGATTCATCGACTTGGATTTCTTGGAAAGTTGATTTGCCTCTAGATTTTGATGCCGAAGGATGTGGAAATATTCCACTTAGCATAATTTGTGTTCCTCGGATTTGATTATGTGATATATTATTTGCAGGTAGGAATATGTGTTGTGGTTGATGTGTTTCAAACCTTTTATTACCAATTCCAAGTCTCCTGTAACGTACTCTGAGCTTTGTGTGAGTATCTAATATTCTGGTTTTCTCTGGGGTTAAATATGAACCCCCCCCCCCCTCGCACCCATTTCCCCTATCCATTTGGATTATTAGAATGCGTACTATTATTGCACAGATTGTAGGTTGGGAAAATCCTAACCTAATCTACAAAGGTGAGACAACTATGGGAATACCTATCCACTGTCACATTAGATAGATACTCCCCTCACTTTAGAGATGATGTGATCACCTCAAGGGGGGAATCCTGGTGACCCTAGGGGGATTGATATGGAAGGTGGAGAGATGATGAGAGGAACCCCTTAGGTTAATGATGGATAAGGATGAGATATTGGAAATGAGTCTTGTAGAAGGAGGATGTTTTCCAAAGTCTTGAGTAACTACACCAAATTGTTAAATCTTCCCGAGACAAGACAAACAATCGAGATACAAGCCTAATAATCAAGTGGAAAATCAAGTGAAGCTTGTTTTCCTATATTGCAGCAGTAAAAAATAATATATATCAGCAAGGAAAAATGGTGTTAACTGCAAAAATAACCATCCAAAGTACGAAAGAATTATTGGACAATGAAGCACTAAACAACCAGATAGTGTTCCAATACTTAAGCGTAAACTTTGAAGGTAAAAGAGGGTTGTTAGATATTTTTTTCAGAGAATTATAGTGACAGCCAAGTGGCTATAGCAAATATTTTCTACAACATCAATTTTGAACCATAAAAATTAGCAGGTAAACTGTCAAAAAGTTAGCCAATAAGTAGTAGAACAATAATAGTGATTTCCAAGAAAATTTCAATGGTTGAAAAGTAAGTTAAAGTATAAGTTCAAGTGTGTTTTGTTGCAGCCCTAATGGCTGTAGATTTTAGTTAGTTATATCCAGATAACTACCAAGCCAACCTAGACGCCTTAGTGGCTTATACAAGCTTAAGACACTAAGAAAATATTCCAACTTAAACAAATTCAAAATCTCTCAAAATCACGTATACCAATGCAAGTATTTTATTTATTCAATGAAAATTTTGATTAGTGCCTTATCAATTGGTTATGGAGTCTTATTGTATTAGTTTAGGTCTACTCTTTCTCTAGGGGTGTAATGCCTTTTACTACCTAGAGCAAGTAACCCTAACAAAGCAAGTCTAGAAGGGTGTAAGCCCTTTTACTCCTCCAATCAACCTTTGCATAAGCTTATCCAAACAATAAGAATTATAACTTGGTGGAGGGTGTATGCCCTTATACTCCTCCAAGGGATTTAGCTAAGAACAACCATGAAACAAGAAAGAACTAACAACAGATTTTTCTTACCAATTCCAAGAGAAATGCAAGACAAACCATTCTTTACCAAGATAATATCATCACAATAGAAATAGACAAACTTCCAAGAGGTAGCACACCACTTATCTCCAAGAGACAAGTATTTAGCATCCAAAATAGCATCAAAGAAGAGAGATATGTAATTTTCCCAAAAGGGGCGAAAATTTCAGCCAAGTAGTCTTCTTTAATGAGAGAGTTATGATAAAAATGAAATGATCCAAGCCTTTATGTATACTATACTTCTAAAAATTGTTTGTCCACATAACATTAGCGTAAACCACAAAACAAGGGGATCGCCCCCCCCTTAATTTTTCTCCTTTACAAATTAAACTTGAATTTTGTACAAAAAATAAACCCTAAAGGTGGCATCAAGCCCTTCTAGGGTGACATCTTGGCATAATTGGCAAGTCGTTGAGCATAAGGAAGAAGTCGTTGGGCCTCCTAAGGCCTTCTCTTCATGTGCTAGGGTATTCTCCATGGTGCAATGGATCCTCCTCATCACAAGGTGCCAAGTTTCCATCAAATTATCATCACCACCACAAGCCATAGCCCCGAATCATGACATCAAGCCCTAGAAGACCGACGTAAGGCCTCCAAAGGCAAGTTCTTGGGTTGGAAAGAGATAGGTGTCATTGTCCCAGGTTTCCTCTCTTACCTCCAAAGTAAACGTCCAACGTCTAATTAGTCCCCAGGTGTGGGTTATGGCATCCACTATGTAGGCTTCAAGCCCCAATGAAGGCCCAAGCTGGGCTTGTTCCTTCAAAATGTCCACCAGACAAGGTCATGCAAAGACAAATGAGTGTGCCCTCCAAGTGTCTCAAGTCAAATGTATCATGGCAAGTAAAATCATGTTTAATAAAAGAGCCACCTAAAACTACCTTATCAAATTAAACAAGTGCTCAAAGACCCTATGCAATTTTCCAAGTTTAGGTATGGGAGAGTTCTCAAAGTGATCTATTGGTTGAGTCGTTCCTCAAGTCAAGGAGTGTTTCCTAGGTGGACCCTCTCTAAATAATGTGAAGAAAATGAAGTGTATGGGGGTAAGACTTTTGGGCATGGGGTTCAACACATACAAGGGGTCATATGTCTCATTTATGGGTGCCTTTTTAGAGCGTGTGTTGCACCTTCGTTTTCAATGCAACCTTTTTCCAAGCCCATTTATTTTTCATTAATTAATTAAAGTCCAGAACAATTTGGTAATCTTAATGGGCAACATAAGACTTTTTGGGACAGGGGGAGACCCAGGGTTCAATGCTTCAACATCACACCAACAAAACCCTAACTATCGACCCTTTCTGCAACAACTACGAAGCAGATGAAGTCTCACTCGAGGTAGAGGCAGGGGGGTTGTAGGACTCAAGTGTCTACAACCTAGCTGGGACACATATCTGTGATCACAATGATTTAACAGATCATTTAGCAGTTAACATTCATTAGTCTTTAACCCTTATTCACATCGCAGGTAAAACCCTAATTATAGAACAACGTAGTATTCGACAAGATCTAGCACATCCGAGCACTTAGCATATAGAAATAGATCAGATCTAGCATTCTTCCATATCACTAAGCATTAAAAATTCATCCAAAATAAGCACTAAGCAAATAAATACACAACCACATGAACAACATAGCACAAAGCACCATAACACAGGATATACGTGGTTCACCCCCAACGTGGGGCTACGTTCACCAACTCTTCTTCTCTTTATTATCTTCTTTCAATGCACAGAGCCAAAAAACCAACTCCACATAGGACAGGAGATCTACGTGCACCTTGCCAAATCCTCCTTCCCCGAGCTTGGTACAGCATAGAGCCTTCTTACAATCACTTGCACTTAGCTCTGCAAGTTCTCAACACATAGTATGCACAAAGCATTTACAACTATTTTCACTTAGCTCACTGGCTTACAACTGATTTAGAACCCACTACTTACATCACCAAGATACTTATTTATACATTACAAAAGGGGCCTAAACATGGGTAAACCCATGGGCCAACATCCCATACCCGTTACATAAACCCTAAATCCGAAAAGCCCACAAAAGGGGGCAAGATCTCGCGATCTTTTCTTCGTCTGTTGCTTCGTCTTCGACCAGCTTGTTGAAGTCCCAAAAATGGTCAAACATGACCAAGGTTCTCCAAAACTTGGTCGAGGGCCAACAGGCCCCCAATACTCACCTGTGACTCGTCTCGTGTCACTCTGATCTGGGAAACTCTGCTTCGAAGGCCTCGAGCTTGGTTTGAGATGCTTCGACCTACTGCTTCGCCAAAGCCTCCTACTCAGCGAACTCCTGAATAACTTTTTCGGTCACCGGTCCTTCCAATCGTTGTTCCACCGTGGTGACTACTTGTTCTAGTTGTGCACCTTATCCCTCAACCTCCCCAAAAAGTGTGCATGCTTCATCCTACACTGGCTGTAGCCTCTGGTTCACTTCCATGACTTTATCTGGATGGCATGGACCTATTGTTGAACGGTGCACTATTCCTGAGACCTTTTCATCCTCTCGACTGCTGGCAGCGGCTTCAACTATGCTTGTACTATCATTTCTTGTTGCTTTGCCTCCTGAAGTTGTGACTCCAATGTCCTTAGTTATGTCTCCTCTACAAGAAGCTCATAGGTCTACGCACTTTGACCACTTAATTGCTTGCATTCTAAGGTGAATGCCTTGATTCTTTCAACTGAGCTCTGAACAGTTTCTTCCCTCTGATATCGCACTTCCTGCGGAGTGCTTGGCATGGCTTGCAATTCTAGTTCAGCCACTTTGGCTTGAAGCTGTAGAATAGCTTCAACGAGCTTCTACACTTGACTCTCCACTGTGTCTTCTTCTATCTGTGCGATGCCTGACACAAAGCGAAGTGCTCTGGTGACTGCCTCCTTGACACCCATCTACTCTGTGAGCAATTGTTCATTTTCCTTATGGATCTGCACTTTATCCTCTGCAAACTTCGCCTGGAGGTCATCTTTCTCTTGATGCGCAACTCAGAGTTGCTCTAGGGATTCTTCTTTTTATTACTTTAATGCCTATGTGACCTACTCCTTTTCCTCCTGAACCTGACGAATGTGAGCCTCGGGCGAGTCTGCTAATCTGCATAGCTGGGTAGGCTCATCTCCTACTTCTATGTCTCATGTTGACAACAGCGCAGTAGACACTGCACGACTCAAATAAAGAGCATGTTGTACCCCTTTGAGATATGCCTCGATACTGTCAAACATTGTCTCATGTTTGTCTTCGCTTCGGTACAAAATGTCCTCTGAGGTATCTGATACAACGACGATGATGAGTTCAATATCATCTACCATGACCACAGTCTGAAATGGAGGTTTATTGGTTTTTGACTTCTTTCGCAATGAAAGTTTCTTCGGGGAACCCTTTCTTTTCTTGGATGTCTTAGCCTCCGTAATGGGATCCTTTGGTGGTGTTACTTCACCATGTTCATGTTTGTTTTCTTCCCCTTCGTCCTCTTCTTTGTCTACTTCGTCACCTCCTACTCCTTCAGTGAATCTAGTGTAGTTTCCTTTGATGCGTTGCTCAATTCTTGTACCTCTTCCTTCTTTTTCTTCCAGTTGTTGTTGGGTGCATCATATTCTTCTTGGGTGACTACAGGACTTCCGATGAGGTCAGGGTTAGAGAGTTCTGTCTGTTCAACCGGTACAAGGAGATATGCAGGCCATTCCTTGGTTATTTCTTCCATGTCCTCCTCTATGAGTTTGTAATAGGACTGGAGCTCTTCCTTATGTTCGTCCCCATGCACAATGATGTAAATGAAATGCCTATCTGCGCAGAACTTCGCAAGTGGCCTGAACCTGTGCAAGGTATTTGGCATCATGCGAGGGAAATATTCAATGACCCTCTTCAGCTGTAAATAATATGTGTGGAACACCGCATTGGATTTCCATTGTTTTTCCATGTCGCTCGAATACCATAGCGTAGGGAACTTCGCGGCCAGTGGTTCGGATGACTCAATTTCAAGGAAGGTCACTCCTTCTGGCATATCCCAAGCAATGAAGGCAATGAGAATCAATAACCAGCTAAAATAAAACTTGTAGCCCTGGTCCTGTGCTTCGCAGAAATCTTGCTCCAACTGGTTGACGAGGTAGCTCGCCCAGTTCATTTGCATCCCTTCGACGCATTTTCCTGCGAGGTCAACGACGAACCCTGTGACCTGCGTTGGTCGGTTCTTCCTGACGAGCTTACCAGCAATCAACTGGCAAGCTAAGTGCACTGCGTCATTCTAGATGGAGGCTACCTTGTAGCCCTATTTCCCTTTCTCCACATCATCGTAGGTTTATTTTATGCATTGCACTAGGGCTCGATCTAAAGCCTTCCCTGGGTAAAAATCCTGAGGGTCAGGTCCTTGCATGCTTAATCCGGTGATCTGATGGGTCATCTTCGAATCTACTGTGATGCGCCTATCCAACCACAGGTAACCACCATGGTAGCATGACAGGAGGACTTTAATGCACGCGTTAACCTCCTGATGTTTGTCAAAGTGTGGTATCTTCATCACATTGAGGATGGTTGATATTGCGATGTCCATGGTCCATGGCTCGGAGATTATCTTCGACTTATTCCCCGTTGTCTTGGTCAATTACTTGTGTGGTGCGAGCATGTCATAGTTCTTGCGGTCTCCAAAGTTGAATTCACTGATCTTTAGCGTCATAATTTGTCCTAACTGTAGTCCAACTGCGTGTATCCCCTTCGAGAGATACACAGTAATCAATGTATAGTCGAAGTCCCTCGGGACACTATCACGACTAACAGCGCCAGCCAAAGGCAGGATATAGTCAGGCAAGATTGATGGGATGAGATTCACGTTTTCCAAGTCACCGCAATGCTTACTTCTCTTCTCTGTCGCAATTCGGGAGGAACCAGATCGACGTGCAGTCGATGGGGATGCTTGCACTCCTCTCGTCGATGAGGCCTGTACTCCTATGGACAGGACCTTCTCATCCATGAGGTCTATGAGGATTTCTTCGACAAATTTCTCTATTGTGCTAAGGTCGCCCGACATACACGCTCGAGATTAGATATCTTGGGTCGGTGAACAAACAATCAAGGTAGCAGAACGGATGGTGAGGTTACAATAATCACTGTGTGAAAGCGATTAGTTCTTTATGGGATTGGATAATAAAAATTGGTAAAAGTGTCCTGGGTGTAACGCTTGATGGGATAAATAGACAACGTCGTAACGGACTCCTCCAATGGGCAAGAATGCCTCAATCAATACAATTCCATCTGTTATGGCATGGTCCCAATGGTGAAATGGCGAATGTTCCAAAAATAACTGTGTTTCTAGCCGTTCTGGAGCGTTTCTCTAATGGTCAGGACGCCTCCAACGGTCATATTGCTTCGTCATGGCGAAGTTCCAGTCGGTGTTGTTATGCTATTCTGGCGAGGTTCAAGTTCTGCAAGTCTGCCTTCTACGAAGTCCTCTCTGGAACCTCTTGCAATTTTTCTAGCTTTGCTTTCTTCTTACTGAGCTTTCTAGCTTTCTTTCATGTGATCTGTGTCTCTGGATTCCTCTTTCCATTAGTGTTCTTATCTTTTCTTAGCATAGTAACTTCGCACTCTTGAGGATATTTCACAAGGTTCGAGGATAATACTTCTTCTCTTACTATTTCTGGAGTAGGTGCTCTCCTCTCCTGCATGGATAGGTTCTTTAAGCATTCTTGTGTTCTTTCAACTTTGACAGCTAAGTCTCTGGCCCTCAGTTGCTTCGACTTGTCCTCTTGTTATTTTATTAAGCACGTTATTCTCTTAGCCATGAAATCCCTTAATTATTTCTTTTTATGTTATATAGCTTCCTCTTCTTCTCTCCTTCGGATATGATCTCTCTCAATCAAAGTCTTTCCTAACAAAAGTGCAAAGGGAACGTTGTTCTCAGCAAACTTAATGACCTTGAATTCTTCTTTTGTCGATGTTCCATGAGAAACCATAGGTACATGGGCAAGTCTTCCACATAGGGTTATCATCTTTCCTTTAAAAAATCCTATTCCTCCCAGTGAGGGGATCATAGCAGGCTTTCCTAACATTTCCCAAGTAATTTATGTCATAATGTTCACCTGTGTTTCTGCATCCAATACAAAGTCTATGTCGAATTCTCCTATTATTGTTTCTATGCACTCTTTCTCTTTTAAAATCTCTAATAAACTAATGTCTCTATGATCATTCAGTGTTTCTTTCATCTGCAATAATATAGACTCTGATTATTTCTTGTTCTTTAGCATATTCTTAGTCTCTTGACCTACCTCATGGTTTTATTGTCTCATGTTCATCTTTTCAATTTTAGCAATCATTCTAGGGAAATCTAAAACTTCATGTCCAGTAGCTTTACAACGAAGGCAAATAGGACTTCTACCGGGGAATTCCTTAGCAAGATGTCCCGGTCTTCTGCAATTATAACATAATTTCAATCCTCTCTTTCTCTTAAATGATCCCCAACCTTTCCTGTACTGTGCACTGGGATCACAGTGATAGACCCGCAAAAAAATATTTCTAGGATCTTGCATCCATTTGTTAGTTCAAAAATTCTTTCTATGCATAGGGATAACATATGTTTCACTAATTTTATCGGATCTATTCATATCACAACTTCTTTCTTCTAGTTGGGCCCTAGTTTTCAGACTAGGACGAAATTTATCAATTATACCTAGATCCATTCTTTCGAAACAAAAATTTCCACTTATCTTACCTTTATCAAAGCACAAAGCTTTAAGATCTTACCTCTTTTCTTCATATTAGGCTTCTCTTCTTAGCATAGAGCCTCACAAGTCAAGTAGAGTATTGCGCACTACAACAACAGATCTACGCATAGAGGTTTCTCTTTTCCTCAATTCCCAACAATCACAGTTTTAAGTCCCGACAATGGAATCATTTGTTGGCACAGGGGTAGACCTAGGGTTCAACGCTTCAACAATGCACCAACAAAACCCTAACTATCATCCCTTTCGGCAACACCTGCGAAGCAAATGAAGTTTCATTGAGGTAGAGGTAGGGGGGTTGCAGGACTCAAGTGTCTACAACCTAGCTGGGACACAGATCTGTGATCACAATGATTTAACAGAGCACTTAGCAGTTAACATTGATTAGTCTTTAACCCTTATTCACATCACAGGTAAAACCCTAATTATAGAACAACCCAGTATTTGACAAGATCTAGCACATCCAAGCACTTAGCATATAGAAATAGATTAGATCTAGCATTCATCCATATCACTAAGCATTAAACATTCATCTAGAATAATCACTAAGCAAATAAATACACAACCACATGAACGACATAACAAAAAGCACCATAACACAGGATATACATGGTTCACCCCCAGTGTGGGGCTACGTCCACCAACTCTTCTTCTCTTTATTATCGTATTTCAATGCACAGAGCCACAAAACCAACTCCGCATAGGACAGGAGATTTGGGCGCACCTCACCAGATCCTCCTTCCCCGATCTTGGTACAACACAGAGCCTTCTTACAATCACTTGCACTTATCTCTACAAGTTCTTAACACACAGTATGCACAAAGCATTTACAACTATTTGCACTTAGCTCACTGGCTTACAATTGATTTAGCACCCCCTACTTACATCACCAAGCTACTTATTTATACATTGCAAAAGGGTCCTAAACATGGGTAAACCCATGGGCCAACATCCCATACCCGTTACATAAACCCTAAACCCAAAAATCCCATAAAAGGGGGTGAGATCCCGTGATCTCCGCTTCACCTGGCACTTCGTCTTTGACTAGCCTGTCGAAGTCCCAAAAATGGTCAAACACGACCAAGGTTCTCCAAAACTTGGTCGAGGGCCAACAAGCCCCCAACACTCACCCATGACTCGTCCTGAGTCACTCTGATATGGGCAACTCTGCTTCGAAGGCCTCAATCTTGGCTCGAGCTGCTTCGACCTGCTACTTCGCCAGAGCCTCCTACTCGACGAACTCCTAAATAACTTTCTTGGTCACCGGTCCTAAATAATATTGAAAATCAATAATGCAAGTAAAGAAAAATGAAAATCATAAATGAAATGCAACTAAACTATGATGAGCTATCAATATGAAAATGCAAGAAAGAAAGATGACCTACCTGCTTACATGGGGTCTGAGGCCCATGGTGATCAAATGTTGTGGATGTCAGGTGAAATCGTACAACCAGTGCAACTAGTTGTTCATCTCATCAAGGTATCTCCCCTTGTGCTTAATTATGCAATACAAGAAAGATAAGTCAAGCACACAATAATCATGAGTGTAAATAGACATATAATTGATCATGAAATGAAACTCATGTAGATGGGTGGGAGGGAGGAAATCATACTGGAAAGAGAAAACAAGAGCCTAATCATCCCGGAAATCATTCTTGAAAGGATAGCCACAAGCTCGATCAATCCATCTATGAAGAGTGAAGCCATGTATAAACAATGACTCATCTTCATCTTCATTAGCGAGACCACTGCTTCTTGAAGATTGAGAAGATACGAGAGATCCCAATAAGACCACATGATTTACTTGAGAAGGAGAGATGAGCTAAGGGACAAGCTCAGGTCTAGAGAAAGAATCCTTTCGGAAATCCAAAACATGTTTCTTCAGCATCTGCAAGTGCCTGCGGAAAGCCCTGAGATGAAAATATGGGTGCCCTGTAATATGAGTCTTTGACTACCCTATGATGGCCATGTCTTGGTGTTCATATAGATCTGAAGGTGGTTGAAAATTTTCATAGAAAAAATCTGCATCCCCAAAAGAAAATACATTACAATCCATAAGGGATGGTTGAAAATCATCCTGAGTATGTTGCAACAAATCATCCTGGAACAAATCTATGACCATATCATCACCAAGGTACCAAGCATATGAATCATATATGCATGAATACGAGTCTTTTGAAGATGAAAACTCAACCCCTTTTCTTTGAAATCTATCCTCAACATCGTAAATGGGATATCCATCATAAATGAAATAACCCACTACTCGTCTACGCCTCCTCACACATGAAATCATGAATGTGTTGATCGACCATGAAATTGTTCATATCATCGAGACTAACCACTTCTTAACCTTCACGTGCAAGATAAAAGTGAGGTTGGACAACCTAATCTTCATCAAATGGGAAGGAGGATGTTGATATCTCATTTGAGTTCTCGACACGTATTTCATAGGAGTCCTCTCTGACAATGGATTCCTCATCACTGAAACTATATTTTTCAGTTATCTCAGTACACAATGAGTTTACTCGATGACATGTCTTGGCAAGGTTGAGTGTCATAAAGTCTATAGGACCCTTATCTAGGCTCTCTAGATGTTGCACTGCATCGGAAGCTTCTTCTTCTTGGTGGACCTACTTTTTGAGAAAAAAATTATCTTGATCTTCAACGGGTTTTGAGACTTCTTTGGGCATAAAAAATGTTTGATCCTGAATTGGAAGGCCTTCCTAGTAACCATATTTCCTTGTCACAACATCACATAATGAATTCACTCTAAAATAGGCAATGGAAAGCTCCCATGCTGCATTTCGGATAGATATCTCTCTGTAAATTCGAACCATATCTTTGTATTCCTCTTTTCTTTGCACGTAGAGCTTAACCAATAGGTCCTTATCGTAGTTCTCTATCAAATGTTTAGACAATTCATTGTCTTCTTCTATGTTTTCTTTGAGGGCCGCGAACCTTTCTTCATTATTATCATCCTCTTTTTCCACAATTGTGTTTTCGTCGGACTTTAGAAGGAGTGTCTCCTTCAAATCTTCAATAATACCAAAAGGAAGATTTTTTTGCAGAAAGGCATCCTCAAGATCCTGAATAATATCTTCAAATTTCTGAGTTCTAAGGCCCCAATGCTTAAGAAATTCTCGGACAAAGACCGTTGGAGAAGATATACTTTTAGGCTTATAAGAATGTTTGATCCAATTTCTTTGCTTCTCTTCAAATGATAAGAGGAACAATTGTATTGTCACATCATCATGATAATAATTTAGGTCTAAGATAAGCTGAGTGAACTTGACAATGTGTGCAACGACCAAGGATGGATCACCATCAAACTTTGGGATGATATCGAACTAATATGTTTGGCATTTTTTCAGATACCAATAAACATCCTCGATAGCCAGGGCTTTTTATGCCTCATGGAAGTGTCATAGATCCATGCTTCCACTATCTGGGAAGTCACTTCAATGAAGTCACTAGATGAGTTTAGTGTTCATCAAAATTAAAAAAGGGAACTTCCCCCAGATGGAGTCGCCAAGAAAGCTAGAGATAAGGGATTTGGGATTAAAAATTTCCAAAGTGTCATTAGGGCACGAAAGAGGATTCAAAATCCCCCCCGGAAATGACGCCAAAATGTTAGTGCACAGATTGTAGGTTGGGAAAATCCTGACCCAATCTACAAAGGTAAGACAACTATGGGAATACCTACCCACTGCCACCTTAGATAGGTACTCCCCTCACTTTAGAGATGATGTTATCACCTCAAGGGGTGAATCCTAGTGACCTTAGGGGGATTGATATGGAGGGTGGAGAGATTATGAGAGTAACCCCTTAGGTCAATGATGGAAAAGGATGAGAGCTTGGAAATGAGTCTTGTAGAAGGAGGATGTTTTCGAAAGTATTTAGTACCTACACCAAAGTGTTAAACCTACCTGAGACAAGACAAACAATTGAGATACAAGCCTACTAATCAAGTGCACAAGCAAGTGAAGCTTGTTGTCATATATTGCAGCAGTAAACAAGAATATATATCAGCAAGGAAAAATGTTGTTAACTACAGAAATAACCATCCAAAGTACGAAAGAATTATTGGACAATGAAACACTAACCAAGCAGATAATGTTGCAATACTTAAGTGTAAACTTTGATGGTAAAAGAGGGTTGTTAGATAGTGTTTTCAGATATTTATAGTGACAACCAAGTGGCTGTAGAAAATATTTTCTACAACATCAAATTTCAATGATAAAAATCAGCAAGTAAACTGTCAAAAAGTTAGCCAATAAGTAGTTGAACAATAATAGTGGTTTCCAAGCAAATTTCAACGCTTGAAAAGTAAGTTAAAGTAAAATTTTAAGCATGTTTCTATGCATCCCTAATGGATGTAGATTTTAATTAATTATAACTATATAAATACCAAGCCAACATAGATTCCTTAGTGGCTTGAGCAAGCTTAAGACACTAAGAAAAGATTACAACTTAAACAAATTCAAAATCTCTCAAAATCATGTATACCAATGCAAGTATTTTATTTCTCTGATGCAAATTTTGATTAGTGCCTTATCAATGGGTTATGGAGTCTTCTTGTATTAGGTTAGGTCTACTACTTCTCTAGGGGTGTAATCCCTTTTACTCCCTAGAGCAAGTAACCCTAACAAGGTAAGTCTAGGAGGGTGTAAGCCCTTTTACTCCTCCTAGCAACCTTTGCATAAGCTTATCCAAACAACAAGAATGATAAATTGGTGGAGGGTGTATGCCCTTATACTCCTCCAAGGGTTTTAGCCAAGAACAACCATGAAACAAGAAAGAAGAACTAACAATATGCAGATTTTTCTTACCAATTCCAAGAGAAATGCAAGACAAACCCTTGTTTACCAAGATAATATCATCACCATAGCAATAGACAAGCTTCCAAGAGGTAGCACACCACTTAGCTCCAAGAGACAAGTATTTAGCATCCAAAATAGTACCAAAGAAGAGAGAGATGTAATTTTCCCAAGAGGGGTGAAAATTTCAACCAAGTAGTCTTCTCTAATGAGAGAGCTATGATAAAAAATGAAATGATCCAAGCCTTTATGTATACTAGGATTCTAAAAAGTTTTTTTCCACATAACATTAGGGTAAACCAAAAAACAAGGGGGTCGTCCCCCTTAATTCTTCCCCTTTACAATTTTAACTTGAATTTTGTACAGAAAAGAAACCCCAAAGGTGACATCAATCCCTTCTAGGGTGACATCTTGGAATAATTGGAAAGTCATTGAGCATCAAGAGGAAGTCGTTGGGACTCCTAATACCTTCCCTTCATGTACTAGGGTATTCTCCATGGTGCAAGGGATCCTCCTCATCACAAGGTGTCAAGTTTCCATCAAATTATCATCACCACACAAGCCATAGCCCCAAATCATGACAACAAGCCCTAGAAGAGTGGTGTAAGGCCTCCGAATGCAAGTTGTTGGGTTGTCACTATCCTAGGTGTCCTATCTTTCCTCCAAAGAAAACACCCATCATCTAATTGGTCCCAAGGTGTGGGTCATGTCATCCACTCCGTGGGCTTCAAGCCCCAATGAAGGCCCAGGTTGGGCTTGTTCCTTCAAAACGTCCACCAGATAAGGTCCTGTAAAGACAAATGAGTGCACCCTTCAAGGGTCTGAAGTAAAATGTATCATAGAAAGTAAAACCATGTTTAATAAAATATCCACCTAAAACTAACTTATCAAATTAAACAAGTGCTCAAAGACCTTGTGCAATTTTCCAAGTTTAGGTACGGGAGGGTTGTCAAGGTGACCTATTGGGTGACTCATTCCTCAAGTCAAGGAGTGTTTCCTAGGTGGATGTACTGATCCCAAGCCAAATTTTTCGCTTGGTATCACTAACTACTACTAATTTGTTGATGTGCGGGTGTTTATTGAGTTATTAAGTGCATACAAGATTCATCCAACACATGAAGATAACAACACACTCAATATATAGAAGCACAAGAAAAGATCTGACCTTTTTATTATGCGGAATCAATACAATAGATGACCGATCTGGCATAAACCTCAGATGGTCGTACAAACAATAGATATGAACTGCTACAAAATGCTCCCGTAAATACAAAAGAAGCCTCCAAAGGCTAAATAAGTAATGAAGACCAATACCAAGTAGATATGGATGTCAAACCCTCCAGTTGAAGAGTGCCACGCTCCAAGTGAAGACTAAAACCCTCAAGAATTCGGCCTTGATGGAAGAATGCTCCAAATGAGCCCTGTTATCGTACAGTTTGTAGCTAGGAGCAGAGGCTATAAAATAGAAGGCCAAACTAGCATAACAGAGACCTACCCCACCCAATGTCACCACAATGGGGAGGTCCTTTCTATTTAGGGAGGTTAGGCCCAAGGGAGACATCCCTGGCAACCTGGGGTTTGAAAGGGAAAGGCTCAAAGGGTTAAGGCTAGTTTCCCTTTTCATAGATTACCGCCCAAAGAGATAGTCCAATAAAGTATAACCAAGGGGAAGGCACCTGCTTTCGAGACAAGACAACAATAAAACTAGTACGTGCAATAATGGTTAATACTTCATAAATCAGTGACTATCTAAGTTCAATATATGAGCAAATACAACAATACATATTGATGAAGTCATTGTTTGCAATAATGACAATGGCAATATAATGTTACTTGTCAATAAATACTAGAATAATATAGCATCCAATGAGTATAATCAATCCTTGAATCAAATCAATGCATTAAACATCATTCAGATGCTCACATATGATAGATTGTTGCATCAAGATGAAATATCCTAGGGGTGACGTCAGCTTTTAGGGTTAGTTGTTAGTTAGGGTTTCAAATTTATAAGGTTTTGAAAGTTTGTTTAGTCACTATCACTTCAACGCTAGAGTCTAAGGATCAGTGACTAAGGGTTAATGGAGTCAATAAGTGATGGACGCAAGAGTTGAAGGGTACAAGTTTTCTAAGGACTAGAGGGTAGGTTTTCAAGGTGCTGCTAAAGAAGGGCCTTAAAAGTAGAAACCCTAAGAGAGAGAGATTCACTTGATGTTGCAAAGGCAAGGCCTTGTGCTCTCTCCTCTTTCCCGGCAAATGGCTAGCACAATAAGGAAAATTTAACCAAGACAAGAGGTTTTGATGAGGGAGACGTTGCTAAAACAAGGTCTGTCAACAAACCCTAGAATGGTATGGTCGTAGTGTAGTAATCCTAGGCTAAGGACGTCTCACTCTTCTTAGCTTCAAAAAAGTACGCCTAGCATAAAGAATGAAGAAAACAAGTGTAGCTAACGCTAGGCTCTATTTTCTTATTCAATGGTTTAAGGTCTCTTTGTCAGGGGACATGAGACAACAACCTACTTGTGTGGTTGTCCCCTAGGGTTTTGATTCAGAAATATATAAGCAATATGCAAGAGATTTAAACTACAACCATTCAAAGAGAA
>ML797907.1:110389-150569 GCA_009831015.1 Picea engelmannii
TGACCTAGTTGTTAGACGTAAAGCGAGATGATGATATTACTTGCTTCTGACCTAGTTGTTAGACGTAAAGCAAGATGTGACTGACACTGAGCTACCAGCTTAACCACTGTGACATTGAGCTAGTGTAGTATTGTGATGTGACAACCTAGTGCTATAATGAGGTATCATTTTTTACTGATACATGTTTGATGCAGATGATGATAGCATTCTTTTGAGAATGATGATGCTGCTGATGAAGAAAACTTCCGATGACTCGTAAATATGCTAGACAATTGTTCAAGATGATATTGATAATATTTTCCTCCAGATGCCACTGATGATGCAGACCTCTCTCACCTGATGCTGATGAAGAATACCCTTCTTGTTAAGGGGGAGTGTTAAAATAATGTAACTGCGAAGAGCATTCTTATTATTATTTTGTTATTGGATTAAATCCCCAATGTGGATTAATCATGTCATTATTATTATTATTATTGTTATTGGATTAATCCCCATTGAGGATTAATCATGTCGGTAATTGTATAAGGACCAAATCCCCTTTTGCGGATTGGTCATCGGACAATTACAAAGTGAAAAATAAGAAGTCGGCCCCAACAGTTATAATGGAAGGGCCAGAATTAATTAAAGGTGGGTTTACCCACCCAGTGTGAGAGGTCGGCCCTGCCAGATGGTGACTCTTCACACGTGCCAGATTGATATAAATAAGAGGCTAGCGCCTCACTTCTAAGACACGCTTCACTTGCTCATTCTCTTATGAGGCAAGCTGCAATTACAAGTTAGAGAGAGGAGAAGAAGAGTGGCGCATCTCTTGAGGAGGACTTTTATGTATTGGTTTGAGTTATCTCTTGAACATTGTATAAGCTATTTATGATAAGGAATTTTTGTTGGGTTTTCTTCCCCTAGAGGGTTTCCCAGGATAAATGATGTGTCTCTTGTGGATGTGTATTTCTCAGTGATCTTGTTCTTATGATGCTCTTATCTATTGAAATGCAAAGAACTATAATAATGGCATAAACATTAACAGACTTCAACATTCAATCCCACATTTGTTTATTCAACTTCTCCTTATCTACCGATATTTTTTATGTCTACATGGTAGATGGAATGGAATATTTCCATTCAACCAATATTTTAGGGTCCATAGAAGCCATCGATCAATGACTTCATGGCGTAGACCAATTGGGATTTTAATTCCCCTCCTTCCAGTATGCTTGGACAATCAAAATGAGAAAATATAGGGTGTGCAAAGTGGCTTTTGATAGCTCTGATACCCCATCAATTTGATTCTCAAAAAGGTAGGTTTTAGAAAGGAGCTTTTGATTCATATGATACCCCATCTATTTGATTCTCAAAAATAGGTTTTAGAAAGGAGCTTTTGATACATATGATACCCCATGGAGTTGCAAAGAATCTAATCGAGACAATCGTGAGCTGGTTGAGAGATTATGCCAATAACAAGGCTTGCCAAATGGAGCCACTCCCTGCAGTTGTGTTTTTAATGGAAAGTCCTATTAGAAAAACTATTTATTTCATCTTAACCATTGATCTTATCCTATTCCAACCGTCTATTTACCTAGAAATCTCTCCAATGCATGTATTTCTCCATCTATTTGAAGAATCTCTTCAACATGTCTCCCTATTCTTAGCTACTAGCTATTTGAATTGGTGTCTTTCGTGTTTCTCGTCCTTCATTGTGTACCACGCATGTCTTCTTGTTCTCTACTATTGCACGTACTCCATCTATATGACTAATCTCTTTAACATGTCTCTCTGTTCTTGGCTACCAGCTGTTTGAATTGGTGTCTTTCATGTTACCCATCCTTCTTTGTGAGCCACACATGTACTCTTATTGTTCTCCACTTCTGATTGTTTGAATTGGTGTCATCATCCTCTCCATCCTTAAAAATGTGCACTTCATTTTGGAATACTATTGTCCGTGGTGACATCAAAATATATCGAGAAAAAAGGACATCAAAATATATCGAGAAAAAACATCAGGGAAAGAGAAGCATTCTAAACAATAGATGATGATGAGCCCATGCCTAGTAGTAGTAAAACTCAAATGATGATGAGTAGTAACACTCAAATGATGATGAGTATTACCAGTGCTCATCACTAGAAAATATGGCAGAGTAGGGAAACCAAGAGAAAATAGGTCCAGAGATCGAAACCCACAAATAAATTAGAAGCAAAGATATGTGGTTAAAGGCATTACAGAGGAGTGAGTAAGTGGCCATGTGGAAAATACGCAGTGGAGATAATTGAATCCACAAGGCACCTAAGTTTGAGTTTGGTTGGGGACTTTTGAAATGGGTGCAAAGGTAGCCATGGCTTACGATCATGCTACCTTCACCATGAGAGGCTTCGTCGCCATTCTCAATGTGCTTATTGAAATCATTTGTTGCTCCTTCAAGCACTACCAGGTCCTTTTGGTGTCAACTGACAAATTCTATCGTGGCTCCTCTAAAATCTCCTCCAAAGTTCACCTCCAATTACCTGACTCAATTGCCACAGTGGGATCCAATAGCTTAAGACATCGACGAACATGTGACTTATGAACCAATGACCAGTTTGAACATGGGAAAGATAGGTTTGAGGACATATTGTAGTGTTCTATACATTGTGGATAGACAACGAAAAATTTGAAAGAGTGCACCCTTAAAAGAAGGCCTTCGACTTAAAAATAATCAAATTAATCTCTCTCTTTCTTTATAAATATATAGTGATTAATCTCCCTTCTTTCTTTATAAATATATAGTGGGTTACTTCAATCGATTCAACTGAAACATTTGAATCAAAAATTTGAAAGAGTGCACCCTTAAAAGAACTCTTCGACTTAAAAATAATCAAATTAATCTCTCTTTCTTTATAAATATATAGTGATTAATCTCTCTTCTTTCTTTATAAATATATAGTGGGTTACTTTAATTGATTCAAATGATTTAATGATTCATGAAATTTATTGTGTGATTTTCAGTTCTAGTCTAATTAAGGTTTAAGTATAATTGAATTTTGCTATTACTAACTCTTATTGTGGTTGGTAGTTGTGCTACCTTCCATCTTGATTTAAGAAGAATTGATAAGTAGACAATATTTTAAAAGTTTTGGCAATTCTTGAGATTATTATTTGGTATATATATATATATATATATATATATAATCTTTGAAGTACTTAGAGATTTGGAAATTCAATTGTTTTTTATCCATTTATGTACTTCATAGATTCAAAGTTAAGATAGATCTAAGCTAGTAAATGACACATATAGAACTCCACATTTGACCGTATAGTCATCCTCAATAATAATGTCCCTGCATACTTGCCATTGTAATGCCTTCACATGTCATATAAATAACATGTTATCCATCTCATATCTATAGCAAAGACAAATTTATCACTATAATGGCATATCCCACTTGTCTACAGCAATATCATACCCTACCCCTCTTAAGCACTTAGAGATTTGCAATTCAATTGATTTTTGATCCATCTATTAAGTAATGTACTTAATAGATTCAAAATTAAGATAGATCTAAGCTAGTAAATAACACATATAGAACTCCACACTACAACAATATCATACCCTACCCCTCTCTGGATTTGAACTTGTGACCTCTTAGGAGGAAACACATATTCTTAACCATTAAACCCACTCAAACTATATTTGAATCAAAACAGTATTTCATTTTTCTCAAATTCATTGCTTGAGAGATATCTTATTTAAATATCTTCATATTTTTTAAAATTATAATGAAAACTATATATATATATATATATATGAAATAAAAAAATTATTATAGTGTTAAAAATTTGATAAATATTTAAGAAAAAAATTTAATTTCATATTTTTCCATTATAAAATACATATTATTACAAAAATAAATGGATCACAACTATTTTTAAACTTACAATTATATAAAATTGTTAAACCATCACTATGAACTATCTCATTCACATATAATGAATTGATGTAATATCCATATTTTTTAACACTTTCCTTTAAGTAAACATCCAACAAGCTAAATATGTTAATTGACTTATTACACATTCATGTATGATGAATTGATGTAATATCCATATTTTTTAACACCTTCCTTCAAATAAACATCCAACAAGCTAAATATGTTAATTGACTTATTACACAAGAGCCCATAGTCTCCATGAATCCTGCAAATGATCAACCTAACATTCTTTATCACATGTATACATCAAATTATTAATTACAAATTTTCAAAGCTAAATATGTTAATTGACTTATTACACAAGAGCCCATAGTCTCCATGAATCCTGCAAATGATCAACCTAACATTCTTTATCACATGTATACATCAAATTATTAATTACAAATTTTCAAAAATACTAAACCTCTTTTAAATTATTAATTACAAATTTTCAAAGATACTAAACCTCTTTTAAATTTTCAAAGATAGTAAAACTCTTTTAAAAACCAAGACTAACACTAACTTGAGGTATGTTTATCATAGGAATATTTTTTTAATCTTTCCAATAGACCCGAGTCTATAATTTCGAGCAAGTCTCCACTCTCGTTTGAGACTTGGTTATGGCTACAATGTTGTTAGCTCTTGTCCCAAGCTTATCTTTCTTGTTCAAAGATCTTTTATTTTTTTCTTTCTTTAGAAAAGAATCTCGATCCGTTTACCAAACCAATGTATGTGTAAGTTCTTATTCACAACTCTCTTTATTTCTTATTGCCTTTCCATTGCTCTTCCATTAAGTGAATTGCCATGCTTTGTGCTTACAATATCTTTTTCATTTGCCGTCCATAGATGGGATCCACTTACCATTAGAGTGTTATGCCACTACTACATTATGTTGTCACATGATTATGTCGTTCCAATTTATAGAGAATTATCCACTTCTAACATTTGTATGTTTTCCACAACCACAAATAGGCACTCCAAAGTTATTCTTCGTATTCGTAGTTCAGAGATCAAACCCAATCACTATTAAGATGTTAACCCAATGGTTGTGAATCTATTCTACTAATAGATGCTTTCTTGATCTATTCACGATCCATTCCATAGTTGTCTCCAATAAGTTCCATCATGCTATTTAGAGTTTTGCAAACTAGAAATACACAACAATTGACTTAAAAAAAAAAAAACTCGCAAACTAGAAATACACAACAATTGACTTAAAAAAAAAAAAACTCRGTGACAATAAACATGCATTTAAATGCATAACACAACACTACATGCATTGAGGGAAATATTATTTAYAACAATTATCTTTGTTACAAAACTAGCAAACTTTTTCTCTTTGCTACARTTGAGTAAAGCTCCCMTGYAATCACTACCTTTGTTTCAAACCCAATAAAGCCYTCTTMTTCACTTGTAAAAACTAATATCGTGTTAAAAAACTAAGAACTTCCAAGATCAACCACAAATAAGAGGAAGAGATAAAAGAACCATATAATCACAAATGATTTGAGGCACTTGTGAGTCTTCTATTCTTATAWTTTTTCATTGCAAAATACATATTAACAAGTGGAATGAGCAACAAARTTGTTTWGTACCTATYTCTAATGAAAAYTTTARTACTTGCCTCTTATGAAAAGTTTGAAAGAAATAGAACAAGATTAATTTACAAATGAATTACAACCCACAATAAAAGMTTTTTKCTTTAATAATAAAAACAATAATTTAAACACACACACACACATTTGCAAGRAAATGATGCATAASTCAAGATCATAGTGATTTGAAACCTCCACTAATTAAAATTATCTTRATCCAAAGCATATTCTTAATATTGTTATTGTTTGTGTAGGYTTAATAGTGAYTTGATAGACTTAATTCCAACTTCTCCCAATTAAACCTAAAGAAAATTGAAGTAGGTCAACCAAAGTTACTTAGTGCAATTTATAATACATAGAAGTTGAAGGAACATTACTAGGGACTTTACAATCCAAGTAATTGTGTGTTAGGTAGGCCACCCCCAAGGATCATGATGACCTACCTCTAAATGGAGGGATGATTCCCTTAAGAACATAAATTGTGACTCTTATTTGAGGTATACATATCCTACCCCCCTCTGGATTAGAACTTGTGACCTCTTAGGAGGAAACACATGTTCTTAACCATTAGGCTAATGGAGAAACAGTGATTAGTTAATCAATGAGCTTTTTGAATTAGGGTTTAGATTTCTTGAATTTTGTTGGGTTTTTATGATATCCGAAGTGGTTGAATGGCGTTGTCTAACTGTTCTACGAAATGGCTTTTTTCGTCGGAATCTGAGAACATAAATCTTCACAAAATCATTTTTTTTGTTGTTTAAAATCCATTTCTAAATGCAGAAATGGTTTTATCATGCTGAAAAACCCATGGGCCACTCGGATTGTATAGAAATAATCACTCAAACCTGTGGATCTAACAATTTCTTGCCAGATTTCGAGCAAATCTTCTCGGGAAAAATCATCAAAGAAGAGTCATTTCGTAGAACGTTTAGATTACTACGTGGTTGAATTAGTAGAAAGTGTATGCGATGTGATGTGACATTCAGTAAAACATATTTCAAAAGTGTTTGATATTGGAGCCTAGTATTAGTTTAGAGGGTAATTTAACATTAATTTTAAGAAATCTTAGCAATTAATCATACATGGAAATTTTAGGCATTTATTAATGTGAACAACAATAATTTATAAACTTGAGAGAGAGAACACTACTTTTGAGAAAAATAAGGTATCATTTTAACACTCTCACACTCATATTGCAATGAAAATGAACTCAATGTTTGAGAAAATTATGGAATCATTCTATCACTTTCACATTGGATATTGAAAATGAAAATGAAGTAAATGTCGAGTACTTAACAATCTCTACAATGGTAGTACAATGTAAATACTACCACTGTAGATCCATCTTAACTCCAAAACTTGAAAAATGTAGATACCTCTCCACCCATAATAAATCCAAAGTTAAGATAGATCTATTCTAATGTACTATAATTTAAATAAATTTTAATTTAAAAAATGTAAAACACTTATTAAAATTAAGAAAGCTTCATATCCACTTGTTCTACTTTTCAAGAGAAATTATCCACTTGTTCTTGTTCTACTTTTCAAGAGAAATTAAAATGTATGGAATATTCAAATTCAATCTCTTGTCTCATGCAAACCACTATCATCCCTTCTAAACGAGACCCGGATTCGATAAAAAAAAATTCAATATATTTTCCCCACGCTGTTTTTGAACTTCTTGTTTTTAAACAAATATAAAATATCGAACTCTATTGACATCGCACACCCTCGTTTTCGAGACTCTGAAAAATATATTTGGGATTTTTTTATTGAAGTCAATAAGGGATACTTCCAATCATCTTTCATGGGCTCAAACTTCTGATGGATAGGAACTTTCTACAACCAGAAATGAAAGGCATTTTCTAATTTCTGACCTCGTCACGATGAGAATGTAATGAAACAGGTTTTGATTTTTCAACCCCCATCCAAATTTATTGAATATGTTGAATTTAAAAACCTCATACTTTTTAATATTAGTAGAAAACAAACTTAATTCTACAATGCTGTAACAAACTTAATTCTACAATACAGCATTGGATTCGTTCTTTTTTGAACTTGCCGGTAGAGTTCAAATGTTGAGTGTCTTTTCTAAAGTAATTTATGGAGTTTTTACAAGTATATTTTCCATTTAATTTTTATTGAAATTTGATCAAAATTGTTAAAATTTTATATTTAGATGATTGAAGTATAATTCTAATACTTCTAGTTTTTTAGAGTGTTGAATCCATTTATACATTCAAAAATACAATTTAAATAACAAAAAAATAGTAATTTCACCAAAATCTATTTTACCAAATTTTAATAAAAACATTCAAAAAATAAATAAAATATAATTCACATATATTACCATAAATGGTTGGTATCCAACACTTAACATCTATTTATGCTACAGCTTGCTAGAAACCACGTGTTTTGGGGATATGATATCATATCTGATAACATTAAAAATCACTTATTTTACTACCCCGATAAGAAGAATCACATGGCTCGTAATATGTTCAAATGAACACATAAATTATGAACCATATCTAAATGAACACATAACCTAAAACTCAAATTTTACATAAAGACAAATTCACTAAAACTCAATATTTACATAAAGACAAATTCATTTATTTTTTTACTCACTTTTTTAAATTTCAAATATTAAAATGGATTACACTATTCATTTCTTAGTTTAGTCATTGGATATCTTATTCACATCTTCTGCCCACTCCTTTCGAAACAATATCTCCTCTCCGTATTTCTTCCTTAATTTTCAGAACTCTGTTTATTTTTATTTCGTCCCTAACTCTCATTGATAGTAACAGGTTTGGTCACTTACATTGCCAGGTAGACATTATTAGTGGTAAATGGAATGTTGACCACGTTAAGGGCGGCTCAAACTTCTGAAAGCACCAACGACTTACACATGTTTTACAATTTAACTATGTAACGGCGATTTACATTGGATTAAAACTTTCTTAGCCCAAAGTTGGGGCGGATTAAAAAGATGAACGATTAAGAGTTAAAATTTTCAAACTACGTTTATAATTTTGACTATGATTTAGAACTCTTGAAAAAGATTCTCAATCAGATCTGGAATTTCAAATTTACTATGTCTGTTAAAAAAATTTGATGATTTCTTTTTTCATAAATTTTTACTTTTTTATCTTTAATTATACAACAATAACAATCACTTTCTATACATTTTACACTAAAACAAAACCTTGTATGTAAAGTAACCATCCTAGATTCAGATTTTGCTGAATTATCTAAAAAAAAAAAAAAAACACATGAGGCATCCAATTAAATAAATTTTATTTCCAGTTGTAATTTAGTGATAAACTTCCATTAACAATAAACCCACACACGCATCTATATTATTAACAAATTCGGCCTCTTACAATGGCAATCACTAAGATATCAAAAACCAGATTAAAGAAATTGACTAAATCATTAAAATTCAATTTCTCAAGTCTATCATCCTCAAGACAATAAGGTCACAAAGAGATATTGGACATCAATTTGACAGGTTAAAAATTTTGATCCCAGTAATTTTTGACGTGCTAATTTTTTATCCACCTATCAAATACGGGTTTGGAAGAAAACAACATCCTACGAGACGTCAAATTCTAGGCCTATTCAACCGAGTTAGGAATCTATGCCTAGATTCTCGATGTAGAATATCCTAAATTCTCACCCAAGAATCTTCTCAACTTTCAACCAACGGGTTTGGAAGAAAACAACATCCTACGAGACGTCAAATTCTAGGCCTATTCAACCGAGTTAGAATCTATGCCTAGATTCTCGATGTAGAATATCCTAAATTCTCACCCAAGAATCTTCTCAACTTTCAACCAAAAGTTTTTATGTCATAAAAAGGGTGAAAAACAATTTGTTCCACTCATTTTTCCTTTCTCACCCAAGAATCTTCTCAACTTTCACCCAAAAGTTTTTATGTCATAAAAAGGGTGAAAAACAGTGTGTTCCACTCATTTTTCCTTGTTTAGAGAAGATATCCAACATCCTAAGTTAGGAAATGACCAGGTAAATTTCCATATGCTTTCAAATTTTTCCTTGTTTAGAGAAGATATTCAACATCCTAAGCTAGGAAATGACCATTGCACATCTCCATCAACAAGTTGGCAATTTTTGTTTTTATTTTTTTAAAAGTTTTTGCAATATTTTTATTTGTTTTATTTTGGTTTTTAAAAAATTATAAATTTTAACCCAATAAATAAATAAGTTTAAAACAATGAAATTAAAACTCTAGAACTAGAACCTTAACATCATAACCCAAAAAACTAAAAACGGTAAGAAACTAAAATCCATGAAACCATCTTGTTAATATCATTTTTTGGACATTTTTAATACCAAAATTTCATTTTATTTAAGATATTTAACATTCTTTAAAAAAAAAAAAATGCACCCATTAACATGCAAAAATGCTATTGAATTTTATTTAATCTTCTAGCAATAATTGGAAGATTAAAAAAAAAAATGTTTTTAGATAATCTTATACCAACATCGATCCTCTCACCATCTATTCATCATGTTATGTTTTGTATTCCAAATTCCTATTTCTCTTGATTTTACTTTAAGTGCACTCTAGATAGAGAATGAATCCCCATTTATTGATTAGTGCTTATGAGTCTTCTATGAACTAGGGGGCATTATTTAATACATGTTTACACAACTTTAGGTACAATCAAAGCTCCAACATACATTGTGACATAGCCCAAACCAAACATATAATATAATCACAACAAAGCTTGCATGGAGGATATGTCATTGTCCAATAATACACAAATAATGACATTTAGTCTATGGAATTCATATTTTGTTGTAAAACTAAGTGCACTTTCCAATCCAAAAAATGATTGAAATTAAATAATCGTCTTAATTTATCAAGGAAAATAAATCTTGCTTAAACTTTCTACTTGTCAAACCAATCATATCAAAAGTCATAGATGCACATCAAAACCCTTTTAACGCAAGTCACTTCAAGGAATGTGCATCAAATGGAATTATTTTTTTAACTAAAACCGGGAAATATTTATTAAAAAAAGAATGTCACGGAGCTAGCAGCTAGCATACAAAATGTGTTGATTGAGAATCTTGTCAATCTTGCAGCTTTTGTTGATTCTTTCCTTCTCTCCTCAAAGAATTGGGAGGAGAGAAGACAATTTTTCTTTCCAAATTCTTGAGCACACGAACATATTATTATGAATTAATTAAAAAGGGAAGTACATAAACAAAACATAACTATTGCTTGTTAGTTGTAGTCCCTCCCTTGAGAAAATTATATTCCAAAAGTGTCTAATATCTTAAGAGGGTATGCTTTTATGCCCGGTAAATCATCTATTCTCGATTGGATTTCCTTCCCATTGCGAGAGGAGGGGATGGATTTGGAGCTTTCTTTGAGATTTTAGCAAAATTTAGAATATTTAGAGCGAACACTCGTTGCTAGCTCTGGATCTTTTTTATCATCCCCTTTTTCCTCCTTTGTTTCCTCTACCTCCTCTTATGTTTCTTATGCATCATCTTCTTCCTCCTCTCCATCTTTTGCTTCCTTTTCTACTTAAGCATCAGTCTTAAGATCCTCAAGCGATGGATATGTGTCATTATCAAGGTGCGTTGATCTAGCATTGGGTTCAATTTCTTCCTTTTCATATTCATTCTCCATGTTTTTTTGGATCTTTTGAACCCTCAAGATTCCTAAGAACATCAAATTGATTATTTCTTGAGGTGGGAAAACCCTCTTGGGATGTCACTAATTTAGGCAGCCCCTTACACTAAGAATTCTTATGCCTGCTTGATACCATCATGAACTCAGGTTCTTCTCTAGATTGTTTCTTTAACGAGAGATGATCCTCTTGAGTTTTTGGAAAAAATTTGGCAAAAATGTCCATAAAACATGACAGTTATTGCACTTGAATGGAATATGTCATAATCTAGGATTCGATGATGGTTCTACCCATCAATATTAATTTGTAGAGCCTCTAGAAATCCCTTCTCCAAATCCATCTCCATGCATAATGCATATTCTTACACAAGAAAATAAATTTCCTTTTGGTTCTACTTGGTCAATGAATCTGCCTAGTTTATCTCCAATATCTCTAAGTGTCTAATCATCCCCCAAAATTAGAGGGAGATGAGACAATCTAATCACACGGAGACCGAGACCATGGGACTAGATACATTCCCGTCTAGAGTAGAATAACAAATGTTGCTCTTGAGCTTCCTTTTTTAATAAAGATATTGGTATGTTATTGTGATAGAAGACATACTGGATTAGGATGGATATTCGATGAGGTCTGTGGTTTTTCAATAGCGGAGCCGCGCATATGACCACAGTCTTCTAAGCCCTGGGACTAGGGTCGCATGACCCCTCCCCTCCCCCGCTTTTTTCTGGTGCCCTTTCCCGTCTAATCTTCCCTTCTCTCGGCAGCCCATCCTCGTCCTCTGATCATGTGTCCCTTCCCCCGTCACCTCCAGTCGGTGCTACACCTGTACCTCTGCCACGTCCCGCTTCAGTCTAAAGCTCTGGCACAAGGTTTCGCCAGATGACAGCCCTGGAGGAGGAGACAGTGGACTTTGAGCCCATCCCTTCATGTGGATGAGCCTTTCCGTTCTTTGAGGAATTCATGAACCGAGACATACATCTCGTCCACACGTTACAGCCTGCACTCTTTTCAAATCAGGAAGGGAGGGATTTTACTCCTGCTCGTGCCAAGGATGGTCAAAATGAGGAAGGCGATGGCCTGGCTAATATTCTCCCAAAAATATTCTCAGTTGTCGCGTCTAGAGATAGAGCCAAAACCTCCGGACCTGAATCCTTAGTGCAAGGTCTCTCCTCGGTACTTGCAGGAAAAGACGAAAGGCCCCGTGAAGAAACTAGCAAAGTGCATTTCGGATAAGCGCGAACAAGTAAAAATGATAGTAGGGGAAGACCTGGCAGTCGCGGACTTAGCCAACTTCCATGGAAAGCTTCTAGTAGGCATATTATTTGGTAAAACCCCCAGACACAGACTTTTCTTTCCTGGTTAGAAAAAACGTGGTCCCTGGTTCTAGGGTACACGCCCGAAGCCCACGTCTTAACTAAAGGTTGGAACTCCTTTCTTTTAAATTCATCATAACATTGTGAAAAACTATTAAGTGGAAGTTGGTCTTGGGGGCTCTCAGGTTTGGTGCTAAAACCCTGGACAATTGAATTCAAGCTAGAGCATGAGCATGTTTCCCAGATGAAAGTCTGGGAAATTCTTTGAAGTCTCCCATTGGCCTTCTGGACCAGAGAGGCCTTGGAAGCAATTGGGGACTTTTGTGGGTTTAGATCCCAATTGGGCTTCCAAAAAAGATAAGTGTTGGGCCTGAATACAAGTAGAGGTGAATGTAAGAGAGGGTCTAATCGAAAACCTATACCTTATCCTAGGCGACATCACCTGGCACCAAAAGGTCGATTACTGGAGAGTTCTGTTCAGATGCCATGTATGCCATGAAATTGGGAATTTGAGTGTTGAATGCAAGCACCTGCTTCCGGGAAACCTGCCTGTAAAGAAAATGTGGGTGAGAAAATCCACTAGTAACATATCAGAAAATTTTGAGGTGGTCTCGACAGGCGACTCTAAGGAAGTTTTATTGGATCCAGGGACTGTCAAAGCTACTAGCTCTGAAATGGGAGATCTTGTTAGACGGGTCTCTCTTTCAGGTATGACATCAGATGTCCCTTTATCTCCTTCTCCTCCTTTGTGTGTGGATTTTCTTTCGAAGAACATCGCCGTCTCTGAGGGTTTGGACTTCTCCCTCTCCCCTTCACACTTTCCCCCTATTCTCACCTCCCCCCCTTCCGCTCCTACGACCCCTTAGACGGACCCAACTCCCTCCTCCCCCCCTGATGTTCTATTGGTACCCCTTCCCTAGCCATCCCTCCCCTCTACCTCAACAGAGTTGTCAATCCCTCCCCTCTACCTCAACAGAGTTGTCAATCCCTCCCAATCCCTGCTCCTATGCCTCTTTCCCCTCCCCTAGCCCCAAATATTCTCCCTCCTCTCCCCCTTCTAGCTACTTCTTACCCCCGCCCTGCCCCCCTCCCATATCCAAAGGCTATGCCCTGAGGTCTAAAGTCAAACTGAAGGATCCCTCCCCGACCAAAGGAGGTCTAGCTTTAGATGCCCCTCAAGCGGCCACCGTAGGAAGGAAGTCTCATATCTCGAAGGAAAAAGAGCTAGCCACCGCTGAAATAAGGAAAGGCATGCAAGAAACCATCATAAGGGCCCTTAGAGCGGGGAAATCTCTTCCCCCTATGAAAAATTATGCTACTCTCTTTCAATGCAAGAGGGGTAGGGGTAGGGGTCCCCCCAAAAAAACTATCCCTCAAAAGGTTGCTCCTGAGCCTTAAAAAATATACTCTTTTACTTCAGGAGACGATGTGCAAAGGGGAAGAATCCATAAAGGCTATCAACCCCTAGTTAAAAGATTGGGCCTTTAGTGTGGCCGACGTGAATGGTTTGTTCAGTGGATTGTTGACAGGATGGATCCTGACCTTTAAAGCCCTTTCTTCATCTTCCTCAACTTCCACCGTTTCTATGAACCTTAAACACAAAGTCGTTGATTTTTCCTTCTTAGTCATAAATATCTACGACCCTTACTCTGATAGAATTCCTTTCTGGGAAAATCTGAAAAAAAAAAAATGAAGGAATTTTTAATGAGCCCTTAAAAGTCATTGGTAGGGATCTGAATTTCATTCTTTCCTTGAGAGAGGTTTGGGGCCCTCTTCCTAAAGAGGATCGACAAAGATTTTTTTTTCTTTCCTTCCTAGAATTTGTAAATCCACTGGATGTGGAACCAGTAAAGCTCTCACCGACATGGAGAAATTTTCGAACAGGAAGAGACGAAGGTGCGAAACGACTTGATAGATTTTTGGTATCTGAAAAGTTTATGGAGAAGGTACAAAGATTCCTATCCAAAGTGGAATAAGGAGGGAGTTCATACCACTTCCCTATCTCCTTGAGATGGAGCACTAATTTTCTGACCCCCCCCGCCCCCCTCACCCTTAAAAATCAGCAAAGTGTGGATCGACAGCCCATATTTTCAAAATCTTGTAACCTCAAATTGGAAGAAGCTAAAAGCTAACAGTAACAAGCCCCTAATGATACAATTTGAGAAAAACCTGAAGAATACCAAATCAATAATAAAGAATTGGATCCCAAAATGTAAAGCTAAAAAGTCAAAGGAGATCTTTGAGATTGAAAACGAACTCTCCCGACTTGGCACCAGATTGGATAGGGAATCCCTCAACCCATCTCTCTTGGAAGAATTAAGGTGCTTGGAGAAAAAACACAATGAATGGCTAAAACAAGAAGAAGAGGAATGGAGACTCAAAAATCGGGCCCTCTGGCTAAAAGTCATGGACAACGACACTAAATTCTTCCATAACTTTTCCAACTAGAGACAGAATCTAAATACCATTTGGAAACTCAAAAATGAAGAAGGAATTTGGGTCAGCGCCTTTCCAGAAAAAGCAGAGACGGGGGCCGGCTAATTTGAATTCATTTTCTCAGCCCCTAAAGGATGCTCCATCCAAGAAATCCTTCAAGCGGTGGCCAAATGCCAGCCCTTGTTCTTCGAATAAATGAACCAACTCCTTCTAAAAGAAGTCTCCTCGGAACATGTAAGAGCAACCCTCTTCTCAATGCAGAGTGGAAAAAGTCCAGGACCGGACGGGTTTTTGGCAAAGTTTTTCAAATTATTCTATGACTTCTTAAAAGAAGACCTACTCCTCATGATCAAAGAGTCTCAATCCACCAAAAGAATTTACGGTCCGATAAACTCAACCTTCCTCTGTCTCATTCCAAAGAAGCAGAACGTAGAATCGCTCGAAGACTACCACCCAATCTCTTGTTGCAACATGACCTACAAGTTGATTACAAAAAATATTGCATGCAGATTAAGACCCCTCCTTAGTAAAATAATAGGCGATGAACTATTTGGCTTTCTCCAAAATCGACAGATTCACGATGCAGTGGCCTTAGCACAAGAGTCTCTACATTCAGTCAAAAAAAAGAAACTTAAAGCAGCGTTCTTCAAGTTGGATCTATCAAAAGCTTTTGACCATGTAAACTAGACTTTCCTACAACTAGCCCTCATTCAACTGGGAATGAATCTCAAAACAGTAAACTGGATAATGGGGTGCCTCAATAGTGCCTCATTCGCGGTCCTGATAAGCGAAGCTCCCTCATGCTTCTTCATAGCCTCCTGAGGTCTTCGCCAAGGCTGCCCCATGTCCCCCTTCTTGTTCCTAATCGTCATGGAAAACCTAAGCAGACTGATAAAAGAGGCCAGAATAGAAGGGAACCTACGAGGTTTAAAAGTGGTAGCCTCTCAAATGGTCTCACACCTTCTCTTCGTCGACGACGTCTGGGTCAGCATCTTTGGCTCCTTGAGGGATGTGTCTTCCCTTTCGAAAGCACTAGACCTTTTTTCTAAGGAAACAAATATGAAGATTAACCTTGATAAGTCATTTTTACTAACCAGTTTTTGCTCAAAGGATGTTGGACGCTTAGGTTGACCCAGGTTTTGATCTCAAAGGTTTCTAACAAAACCCTCAAACTATCAGCCCTCCTAGTAAACCAGAAGGAAACGTTGCGCACCGGGTGCACAGTGCAATCTCATTCGAGATAGCTTATGGGGGGCTACAAGACTCAGATGTATGCATCTAAGGAAGGGATTGGGATTGTACTTTGTTTATTTTCCTCATGCATTAGATTTATTATCCATTCATTGAAGTCCAATAATCATTCATTAATCAAACTATGCATGCATGATGTCATAATCTAAGCTAATATTCATTCTTTAATTGATAAATAATGGAAACATTAAAGAAACCATTCAGTCACATTAATACACCGGGTTTACAATGGTTCACCCCCTGGGGCTACGTCCACAAAGATTTGTCTCTTCTGCTCTTTTATTCATCATTCTTCAAAATTTTCGTTATGCGCATTACATTCTTTAGGCTTACAATCAAAGAGGAGGGTAAGTACCCTCCGTGAGGCGGACTAGATCACACCAGGCTCCACATCCTGTGACCTAAACCTCAAAACTATCTTATTCAGACCAAAACTATTATCTCCTTTACCAACCGACCAATTGACCCGCCGAAAACCTCTACTATACCTCCTAGGCCTTTATTTATACTATTTTATTAGCTCATAGCCATTACATTCATATCCAAAACCCTAACCCTAACATGGCTAGGTTTGTCTACATGTGCATCGTACTGCTTTTCCTCCATCTTTCGCATGTTGTTTTTCCACCATCTATGGCGCGCACTCCAAAAATAGGATTTTCTTTCCCAAAATAGGCTTGCACCCAAAAATAGGCTTTTCTCTCCCAAAACAGGCTTTTTCCAACAGGCCCCCAAAACTGACATGTGGCTCATCTCGAGCCACTCAGCCTTAGTTTTCACTCTGTATGGTTAGTTGTAACTCATGAAACACCTTTTCCAATTGAGCGACTTGCTCTTTGACTTGTGTGCTCCACTCTGCCAGCTTTTCCACACTCTGCATTGTAATGTGCTCTCCCAACACTTCTCTGCATTCTGCATGCATTTGCTCTATTTTCCCTTTCTTTGCTTGCAGTTTTTCTATCATTCCCTCTGCTTCCTGCTGTAATGGCTCCAGTTGAGCCTGTCTTGCTTGTTTGTCTGCCTGTGCAGCCTTCAGATCTACCTGCAGGTTCTTCATATCCTGCGCACTCCTCATCCTCTCTAAGATGGCCATTGCCTTCTACTGTTGCTTTAAGTCCAGAATATCTGCATTTATCTTCTCTTGCTTCTGGTCCAGTTGTTGGATTTTCTCGTCTTCTTCCATGTTGGTCCACATTTGAGCAGTCTCGTCATATAGTTCTTCCATTTCCTTAGCTTCCTGCACAATACTGTCGATGTGCGCAGTAACCTCCTACTCTCTTTGATCCCCGACTTCTGGAGGTGTAGTAGGAGTCAATTTTTCTGTGAGCTCTATGATCTCATGTTTGTATTTCTCCATGAGCTCCACAATCCTTTGAAATTTTTCTTCAGGTGTGACTTCTAACTCTGGTGCACAATCTAGGATGTTGTTATATACTTTTGTCAGTCCCTTTTTTGATTTGTCTGCGCGTTTTTTCTCCTCCTCCTTCTCCAGGGTCAACTAATCACAAGTAATTTGTAATACTTTTGTAACCTCTCTACCAACTTTCAAGTTAGTAGCATCTGCGCGGGCTCTAGATTGGACTTCTTGCATCACACTTGCATGTAAGTCGTATAGTGCCTTTGTAGGTATCTGTGCCATAACCATCTCAAGTTGGTCTATGTTCTGAATCGACTTATGTGTTGTCTCCTCATCAATTCTCAACATCTGTTGTGTGACCTTGAAAGTTTCCTTTCCCTACACCACTATCTGATCTATTTCTTCTTGTTCCTACTGTGTAGGTGCTTGTTGTGTCTTCTATGTCTGTTGCGTTGTATATTGTTACATTGTTGGAATCTACAGCCTTTGTAGATTATCATGGAATTCCACTAGCTTAGCCATGATCTCCTCCCTTTGTGCCTTTGTTGAGTGGATTACATCTTCTCCTCTATCTTGGACTTTGTCTGCCACTAGCTCGACATCGTCCTCTGTAATTGTGATTATTGGAGGCTTCTTATGGTATTTTATTTTCTTTCGCGTTTACTCCTCCCGTGTTCCAATTCTCTTCATCTGTGAGGGTTTCACCCCAGTCTTCTTCTTATGTGCATCCTCCTCCTTGGATCGAGAGGTTTCTCCATTCTTGTCATCGCCCTTTACCTCTACCTTTGACACTGTTTCTTTCTTCCTCGGATTTTTCATTGTTGTGCTGCTTCCTGAAGCTTGAGCACGCTCTGCAACCTTCCTAGTGTTTTCAGTTGGACTACTTGTCTTTTTAGATGTTCCTACCTCCTCTTGCTCTTTTGGTTTGGGTCCTTTCTTTCTTGTTGGCACCTTCCATTGCACGGGCCAATCTTTGACAATCCAGTCGACCTCTTCCTTTGATGTGCAATAGCTCATTTCCAACCACTTTTTCTTTGGGTCCCTTGTGGCTTGGATCCACATGTGATGTCTGGATGCCTTAAAGTGGCAATCCCTTCGTTCTCTTGCACCACCTCAATTGGAATCCTCCATACATTTGTTTCTTTTTGTTGCATGTCTTCCATAAACATGGCAAACATTGTGATGTTTGCTTATTGATTCTTATTGTCCTTAGCTTCCCAGAGTGTTTCATATCTTGTTGTGTAGCACTTCCCCTGCCTGTCTACAAAAATTGAGAACTTTGGTTCCTGTGAACCTACCAATGCTATGAGTATGAGGAACCATGAATAATGTAACTCAGTTCCATTATCCTGTGCATCCCTGCAGTCAACCAAAAATTGATTCAAAAGGTATGGTGCCCAGCTAAACATCACTCCTTTTGTGCACTGCACGGCTGCTGCTATGACTCATGTTGGGGCCTCTTCCTTCCTGCACTTCGTCAACAATTTGCATGCCATTACCTTGCTAGCAAACCTCATCATGGTGTCTGATGCCTTCCTTTTATGGATGACAGTTGGGTGGCCTTCTTCCACTGTTTATGTTGTATCTTCTTCCTATCCTCCTGTCTCCGATTGGTTTGTAATATCCTCGACCAACACCTCTTCTGCTACATGTCTTTTTTGTTGTCCTGTCATTCCCGCAGGTTCTACAGGTTTTTCCGAGTTAGGGTTTGCGCTACCATTGAGGTTTTCTGAGCTCTGACCTATTTCGAATTGTGCATTCGCTGATGTTTCTTCCTCTACCTTAGTCAGGATGATCGACTCTGTCACCGAGGTTGTGACGTCTTCCAACTTAACAACATCCTCGAGCACTATTATTATTTCCTTCCTTCTGTCGAACTGTCAAGTAACCCTAACATATCGCCCTGGGGCGCCAATCTTCAAAGGTGTCATGATGTATTCTAAGTGGTCAATTTCTATCTTCGTCACAAAATTTCGCCTAGGTTGCACTCTTCAGTTCTTTGTTTGCTCAAAAATTGCTAAGTGTCAAACTTTCTTGTGCGTTTCCCTTTTTATAGACTCGAGCATTAATGTTTTGTCTGATTTTTCACTTTTTCTGGTCATTTGCACAGTGCCTGGTTTTTCCTGCACGCGGTCTTCCAAATTTTGTTGCACCAATTGTTGCGCGCTATCATTCCTGAATCATTTATTCCTCCTAATTAATTATTTTTGGCTTTTTCTTCATTTTTCTGTTTTTATCTTCCTTTGTCTTCTTTTTCTACTTTTTATGTATTTTCATAAGTTTTCTTTCCTACTTCTACTATAGTACACTATACACATGGCTTCCTTACTACGTTGCTCCTACTGAGAGTTAGTAGGTCCACTGTCCCTATACAGTTTCAATCGACTACCATTCACCATTCCTTGCATTTATTTTCCTGCCAGGTCCTTTAGCTACACAGATCCTCCATCTATGACATACTTCACTTCATATGGCCCTAGCCAATGCATTATGAACTTACCGAGATGTTGCAAAAATTTGTTGTCATAGAGGAGAACTATATCTCCCTCCTTAAATCTCTTCTTCTTTATGTTTTTGTCATGCCAGGCTTTGTCCCTTGCTTTCTGCACCTCTTGGTGGAATCCTGCCAGAATCCTATCTTATTCCAATTCCATGAGTTGACTTAACCTTTCTTGTACTGCACCTCTTTCTGTCATATTTGTAATTGTTGCCACATGCAGAATAGGTACCAAAAATTCTAATGGAACCACTGCTTCTTGTCCATACACCAATCTGAATGGTGTATGTTCTATCAACTTCTTGCATGTAGTCTTGTATTCCCATAATACTGCGGGTATTTTTAAATCCCAATCATCTATGTTCACATTACAAATCTTTGTCAAGGCATTCTCCAAAATCTTGTTGAAATATTCTACTGTCCCATTTGGCTGAGGATGATATGGTGTACTCTTCTAATGATAGACTTCAAATTCCTCAGTTATAACATGTATGGTACTATTAATAAAATGGGTGCCTTGGTCACTCATCAAAATCCTAGGACATCTGAATCTTGTAATCACCTGCTCAAATAAGAAGTGTGTTGTTGTATCTACATTGCAATCCTTGACTGGTGTTGCTTTTGCCCATTTGGTTAAATATTATGTCACAGTAATGATGTATCTTGCTCCTGACCTTATTGTTGGTGGATTAATTGGTCCAACAAAATATATTTCCCACTTGTTAAATACTTGAATAGTTACTTGGGGTTTTAGGGGAATCTCATCCCTCCTGTTAGGTTTTCCAACTCTCTAACAAACATCACAGTTTTGGCAATATTCTTTTGCATTCTTATAAACTGTTGGCCACCATAAACCTGTGTGCAATACCTTATGCACGGTAGATTTTCTTCCATAGTGTCCTCCAGCTATATCTTCATGAGTTGCTTCTGGTAGAACCCTGAGTCGTTCATGCTCCATCACACACCTTCTCAAAATGCTATCTACGCCCAACTTATATAAATGACTTGCAATTAGTTGATAGTCTGCAGCTCTAACTATCAGGTTTTTCTTTTGTGGGGTACTAAACTCATTTGGTGCAACTCCCGTGCTAAAGAATTCAATGATATCAACAAAGTATTCATCAGCAATTTGCACTGAAAATAATTGTGCATCAGGGAAGTTGTCTTCTAAGTTAGTAGGTTCTTCTCCATTGGTTATCCTTGATAAGTTATCTGATCCGTCATTCAGTTTCCCTGGTTTAACTATTACTTCAAAATCAAAATTTTGGAAGAATAATAGCCATCTGCGGATATTCCCCCCCAACACTGACTTGTTGACTAGGTATTTGAGGGCATAATGATTTGTGAGCATTTTAAAGTTCTTGCCCAATAAGTAGTGTTTGAATTTCTACTGTGCATACACCATGGATAGACCTTCTTTTTCTGTTGTGTTGTAATTTTGCTCTGAGTTTGATAACTTCCTGCTTGAAAAATGTATAGGATGATATAAGTCACCTTCTCTTGGCTACACCAAAATTGCTCGAAGTGCTATTGTTGATGCATCTACATGCACATGAAAGGTCTTTTCCCAATCTGGAAACACTAAAATAGGTGGTGTCACCATCTTCTCCTTCAAAGTATCCAATCCCTGTTGAAAATCCTCGTTCCACTCAAATTTGGTGTCCTTCTTCAACAATTTTTCCATTGGCGCGGTAATCTGTGCATACCCTTTGATAAAATTCTTGTAGTGCCTTGTATGTCCAAGTGTGGCTCTCAATTGGCACACTAACTTTGGTGGTGGTAAGTTCACAATTACATCAATCTTAGCAGGGTCAACCAATAACCCTTGTCTGCATACCACATGTCCTAATAGTATCCCAAAAGGTGTGTCGAAAATACATTTCTTGATGTTTAATGAGATCGGACATTGCCTGCACCTGTCCAACATTAGTATTAATAATTCTACATGATCTTTCAACAGACTAAAAACAATCCAGTCATCTAATTATACTTCTAAAAACTTATGTATGAAATTATTTAAAAGAAGCTATGACCACCCTTGAAAACATGGTTGGTGCATTCTTCAGTCCAAAGGGCATAATTGTATACTGATAAGATCCCCATTATGTAGCAAATGTAGTCTTATGCCTATCCTCTAGAGCTATTTTAATATGATGATAGCCTGAGAATCCATCGATGAATGAATATGCTTCCTGGCCTCCCACATTCTCCAAGACCTCATCTGTGAAAGAGGTAGGGAAAGGATCATGTAAGCAAGCATCATTCAATTTCCTTAGATCGGCACAAATTCTTATTCCCCCTTTTTTCTTTTCATGGACTACCATGGTATTGATCCATTCAGATTCTTCCATTGGCTCTACGATACCAGCTTTTAGCATTCAGTCAAGTTCTACTTTCACTTTTTGCATGTACACTGGATTCATCCTGTAAGGTCTCTGTCTAATAGGTCTAGCAACTGGTTTTAGGGGTATATCCATCTCACCCAACTCACCTATTGTTCCTTTCATCTTTTTAAAGGTCGCTGGAAACAAGTCATTGTATTCACGCAGTAATTATGTTATGCTTTCTAGTGTTTGCTCGTCCCAGTAGTCTCCAATGCTTGCTATTTTCAGGTTTTCTTCTGTCCCAATGTTGAATTTCTCGACCTTAATTGGTGCAGAAAATGCTTCTGACTCCAGAGATGGACCTTCCACCTCTCTCTCACCTTCAATCTCTATTATTTGAATTTTGCGTGGATCATCTTCATCTGGTGCTTCCTCTGCAACATGATAACATGAGAGTAAGTCTTTGACTGTTTGTTTGTTCTGTTGTTGATATTCTGTTATAATTTCCACCTCAGGTTCCTCAAAAAAGATCATTCCATGTATCATTTTCAGGGCTGAATCAAAGTTGGGGTTCTCATTCTCAAATGAGAAGGTTACCACAAAATTTTGTTGTAATATTGTCCATTCTATAGTGCCTCTGTGCATTTCCTGGTCTATGTACCAGTTCCATGATATCCCTTCCAATGTATGAATAAAGTGATGAGGTCATTCTTCTGGTGGTGTCAACCTCCAATGTGTTATGCATTTTTCTATGTGCTTAGTTGACCTTCCTCGTCCATCATATTTTTGCAATGTATTGTTCCCCTGTTTTGCGCCAAATCTAATGCACAGTAACCTTTTACACTGATACCGGTCTTGAATTGTTTCCTTGTGTGTACCCCACCATCTTGCAGGTGTTTCCTTGAGTGAAATATCCAAGGCTAACAACCTCTGATTTTCCAAAACTTAATTCTCATAGTTTGTCAAGAATTTTTCTAAGTCATTCAAACCATGAAAAGTGGGGGGTTTCCTTACCTTTGTATCGACCCACCTTACTGTGCACCTCTTTATGGAGACTTCATGTAGTCTTTGTTGCCAGTTTTCCATGCCTGTATTTGAGTCTGAGGCACACGATGTAATGATTCTCCAGTTGCGTACCCCATCTGCAGTTGGGTTGACATAATATTCTTCTCACATGGTAGTCCTATATATTTGATTTAGTTCCTCCAAGTCCAAACATGTCGCCTCTACAAACCTTTCTCCTTTTGAGGGATTCAATGGTGCAATTAATTTGTACTCACCTGATTCAAAGGTCAGTTTCTGTGTCTTCAGATTGATTACAACCTAGTTATCAAATGCCCAATCCAGTCCTAGTAATGATGGGTAGAATGTTCTGTCATTTCTTATTTCTATAACTTCGAAATCTGCCATAGTGCGCACTCCATCCAAGTCTAGTGTCACACCTTTAAGTCTTCCAATTGGTAACACCACCCTACGTTGATTTTCCAATTTCAACTGGACAGGTGAATACCCCAATGTGGGTTCCCCCATACACTGCCATGTCTTCTTAGGTAAGACATTCACTTAAGAGCCTAAATCAAGTATGACATCTCCCATATTGAAATCCCCAATGTTGGCATTTATCCTGAATTCCCTACTTGTTCTTCTTCTTGTATGGAGATGATTAATTGTCTTCAGTTCTAACTTCCCTTCTACTTATGTGTTGCATATTTCTATCAGTTTATGTAATACCTTAATGGAAGATGGATCATTCAATAACTTGACACAAGATTGTAGAAAAGTCTATAGGTTACTTACTCACTCTGAAGGTTGTCCTTTGCTGGTGTGATCCATTGAGGGTGGCATTTCATACAATGGTGGATCCTGAATTTGTTGCGCAATTGATGTAGATGCAATGTTCTCTTTTAGAATCTCATGTTTGGCCTCCTTAAATGTCTCATTTTCTTTCTGTGCATCAAAATTCTTATGTGGCTCAATGTTATTCTTGACCCACTGGTGTTGAGCTGGATCTTGTTTTGTTGTATCAACTCTCGTCTTGGCACCTCCTCGAGTAATTATGTTGTTTTTCTTCCCATCATCCTTGGCTTCTACCGAAATCCACTGTATGTTTTGATTGTTCTGATTCCTTTTTTCCTGTATTTTTCCCAATAATGTTGGAAAGTCTACTATGTTGTGGTCTGTTGCACGACAATACATACATGTCGTAGGTGGAAGTGGACAGTCTCTTGCATATTTTCCTGGTTGTTGACAATTGTGGCAGACTAATGGCCCTCTACCTCATCCAAATCCCCCTCTACCCTGACCTCCACCTCTAAATCCACCTCTATCTTTGCATGGTGCATTGTATTGGGGTATCTAGTTATACTATGTGGTATTATACTGTGGTTGTGCATTGTTGTACTGCGGATACACGGGATTGAATTGTGCTTGCGTGTCATTGAATTATGGTGTGGCTTGTCCTGTCATCATCTTTGCTTGCACCCTGTAGGTGTCTGAAGTTCTCTCTCTCATCAATTCCAACGTTCTACAGTCCTTTTCATCTTGACCCACTGATTTGCAAAAATTGCAGTAAGAATGTTTTGGCATTATCTTATACTTTTGCATCATTGGACAATGATATGGATCATGCCCATGTGTCTTACAAATTTCACACCATGGTCCTCCTATAGGAAAGGGGTTTGGCACCCCTGCGTCCAAGTACTACGCCAAGACTGGACATTCATTCTCAAACAACTTCTCTCTTCTCTTTCCATTTATTTTGGTTCAACTGAAATGTCAGATTCTTCAGATCCTCTTTCAGCTCTTCTATTGTTGGATCTTTCTGTTGATACTGGTTTTCTTCCAGCTGCAGGGCTGTTTGTAGATCCTCTGCTTGAGTTTGTAACTTATGTTGTCTCAAGGGATACTTCAAGTGTGGTAATAGTGAGTTCACAAATAACCGCCTATATTGCATGCCAGTAATAGAGTACTTTAACTTACCTTTCAGACGTTTGAACCTCTGATCAATCTCCCAGACATAATCACCTGGTTTCTTCCCGATCCGATCATTTCTTTCATGTACTACTCTTGTGAGCTTGGCTTCTGAAATTTATTTACCAACAGTGTTTTCACCTCTGCGACAATCTTTGGTACTCCTTGCGGACTGTTTACATCAAGGCTCATGTACTAGTCTAGTGCCGGTCTCTGAATGATATATCCAACTGTGCAACTTGTGTATCCTCATCTGTGACCTGCTTTGCTTCCCAGATCTTTCCACAGATGAATAAATGCTTCTCAAGGTCCTCCGACGCCTCGCCCCGAAACTCTAGTAATCTGATAGTATGATCTACTCTTGCATTTTGAAACTTCTTGAGTTAATTCCTCCACACAGTGTAGATAGTTGATTGATACTTCATGAACTTGTACCCCCAATTGGTTATCCTTTATTGGACCCCTGAACCGCTTCCCCTCCTCTACTAAAAATTAGTTTTCTAAAATATGGTGTTCCTTCAGGTGTATTAGTCGCACATGGGGTTGTAGGTTCCACACTAACTATGATTTGGATTGGAGTTATGCCTTCTGTTCTTGACCCTGGACCTATTGTTTTCCTTTCATATGTTGTGCACAATATTTCCTCAATCTGCTCGACAGCTTGAAGATCCTCTACCTCTTCTTCATTGCTCGCCAAGCCCTCTCTGTCAGCTATGACCCTCTTTGTTATTCATCTTATATTGGCAAGGTCTACCGTTGCGCGTCATTCCAACTTTTTCCATTATTTTCTTTGTCTGGTCCTCGTCCATCGTGATCGGGTCCATGGACTCCTTTTGATTCCCCTTATCCAACTCCCTGTCCATATCTCAAACTCCTGTAAGTGCTTCCCCCCTTCCCCCATGCACGCAGGGAAGTTTAGCTGTTTGATTCCATGGTCATCATGCCTTTGTCATATAATAAAATATTTATGGAAGTATATAGTCATCTTATATACCTACCTCTGGGTCCCTTTAAAAAGTCTTGCTCAACAACGCTATATGACTTCGCAATATCAAATGCAAATTCAGTGATAAACCCTGCAATAATATTGTCTAACCAAAAATTTACCGCGCGAGTAAATTTATTATAGACTTGCTACAACTACACGATCTCCACAGGATGCCACTCTAGCTATCTTATCCGATTCGTAGGATGGTTGTCCTTCAACCTCAATAACCACTCCTACAACATATGCAAAAATTCACAGAAAAATTCTTCATGCAAGTCTCTAAAGACATATTTATCGAGATATTTGCGTGGTGTATATCCAGGGTTTATGTTGTCCTTCTGCGCAAACTTGAGTTCCTTTTTCTTTAACCATCTTTCAATATCCGCTTTCGTTTGATTCCATGGCCTGAACATTCCCTTCTACGTTTTCATTCTCCGTAATGTTCTTCAACAGATCCCTTCCGATCTATCCTGTGTAGTTCCAGCTGGCAACAGAACCATTTGTTGGACACTTGGGTTGACCCAGGTTCTGATCTCAAAGGTTTCCAACAAAACCCTCAAACTATTGGCCCTCCTGGTAAACCAAAAGGCAACGTTTCGCATAGGGTGCACAGGGCATTCTCACCCGAGATAGCTTATGGGGGGCTACAAGACTCAAATGTCTGCAGCCAGAGAAGGGATTGGGATTATACTCTGTTACTTTTCCTCATGCATCATATTTATTATCCATTCATTGAAGTCCAATATTCATTCATTAATCAAACTATGCATGCATGTTGTCATAAGCTAAGCTAACATTCATTCTTTAACTGATAAATAACAAAAATAATAAAGCAACCATTTAGACACATTAATACAACATGTTTACCGTGGTTCACCCCCCTAGGGCTACGTCCAAAAAGATTTGTCTCTTCTTCTCTTTTATTCAACATTCTTCAAAATCTGTGTTGTGTGCATTACATTACGCATGCTTACAATCAAAGAGGAGGGTAAGTACCCTTCGTGAGATGGACTAGATCACACTAGGCTCCATAGCCTATGACCTAACCTTCAAAACTAGCTTATTCAGACCAAAACTATTATCTCCTTTCCCAACCGACCGACTGACCCATTGAACAACTTCTAATATACCTCCTAGGCCTTTATTTATACTATTCTATTTGCTCATATCCATTACATTCATATCCAAAACCCTAACCCTAACATGGCTAGGTTTGTCTGGATGTGCGCCACACTGCTTTTCCTCCACCTTTCGCATGTTGCTTTTCCGCCATCTATGGTGTGTGCTCCAAAAATAGGCTTTTCTTTCCCAAAATAGGCCTACACCCAAAAACATGCTTTTCTCTCCCAAACTAGGCCTACGCCAACATAGGATGAAGTTACCTCTTTTCTCTGCATTCTACCTGTCCAACACAAATCTCTAGATGAGGGGGCGAGATACCTAGGCTTTAACCTAAAGTCAGACAAGTACAAAAAATCAGACCGGGCCTAGTTAGTCTGAAAGGTGGAATCAAGAATCGACTCCTGGGTCCACAAAACTCTCTCCCGAGGAGGTAGGCTAGTCCTTCTGAAGTCTGTTTTGGAAGAAATTCCAGTTTACTGAAACTCTATCGCAACCATCCCTAAAGGTATTCCGGATAAGATAAAAAAAACTCAACAACCATTTCTTATGGACCGACAACAATGCTTCAGGGGGAATGCACTTAACTAAGTGGTCCACCCTCGCAACTCCAAAATCATTAGGTGGTTGGGGAATAAAAGATATACGTCTCTTTGCCAAAACTTTCGCTGGAAGGAACCTATGAAGGCTACTAGTAGGGAACTCACTTTGGATCAAAGCAATGCGATCTAAATACTTCCCCAACCTCACAGTCATCAAATGGCTCAGACAACCGAACAAGTCCTCAAAAGGATCCATAGTGTGGAAGGCTCTGGTTGAAGCTTCCCTCCCTGGTAGGAGACTAGGTGGTTTGGAAAATTGGAGATGGAAAAAAGGTTAGGGTGGGAGAAGACTCATGGTTGGGATTAGGAAACAACTCATTGGGTTCCCTCAGCCTTAAGGACGAGCATGATGGAAATACATGACTTCCTTAGGTCTCCCGGAAGCCCTTCAAGTTGAATGGAACTCTTTTCTTTCACAGTTATGCAAAAATCTAGTCATGCTCTCCCAAGATGATGAGGACTCCTTATGTTGGTCCCGCAACCAGAGAGACGGTTCCTTCACAACGAAATTAGGATACAAATCCTGGCAGGAAGAAAGGCAAGATGTCCAACCACAATGGCGGTGTCAGAATTTATGGAAATCCAAGGCCCCTTTGCGCTGTAAACTCCTAATGTGGATGGCCTTATCCAATAAACTGTTGACCTGGGATAATCTAGAAAAAAGGAATTGGCATGGTCCAAACTGTTGTGTACTTTGCAAACAAAACTCTCAAACCGCATCTCATCTATTTATTTCATGCGCCTTTGCAAGTTAGGTTGCCTTGGCATTAAAAGAAAAGATAAAAGCAGGTGCAGATTGGAGTAATCCATCTATCGAGGAATGCTACAAGTTCTGGATATATGACAGATCACTAAATTTGTATGCAGGTCTACCATGCATCTTGGTAGTAAATTTATGGTGGGCTCGCAATGCGATACTTTTTAAAGATAAATGGATGTCACCAGAAGTCATTACAACCCTAACACTAGCACACACAACAAAAACCATAGAGGATAAGAAAAATCTGAAACAATGAGTTCCTTCTTTCCCTGTTCTGGATTACTCCATCTCGTGGGGTTACTTTGACGGGGCTAGCTAAGGACACCCTCCCTTAATTGGAGTAGGTGTGGTTTTATTCTTAAACCAGAATCATTATATTAATATCAGGTATGCTCCAGGGGGGGGCTCCAACAATAAAATGAACTCATAGCTTTATGGACCCTCTTAGAGACAAAAAAACAAAAGGACATCATGAAACTTCAAGTTATGGGAGACTCTAAATTGGTGATCGACTGGGCAAAAGGAAAACTCTCTATTCAGAATATCAACCTGGCCAATATTACGCGAGACATAAGACTTTCCTTCCAATCCGTTGATTGGCTTTCTTTTCAACATGTCATGAGATAACTAAATGTAAAAGCAAATGAACTCTCGAAAGAAGCTCTACAACTACAAAGAGGAGCCTTCGAGTACTACAAGTACATTGAAGGCACTAAAACAGAAGAAATGGAATTCCGACTGTAATTCTTCAAAGGAAAGGTTGGAAAAGATGCAAGGGAAACCTAGAAAGTACTGAATGTTTTTCCAGCTTATAGAACATAAAGGCGACTGTAGTTACATGAATTTTTTGTAACAGTCAGGATGAAAGCCTCTTAAGGCAGTTTTTGTAAGTTTGGAACATGTATATTCTATGAATATATGAAGCTTTTTTTCTATGGAAAAAAAAACAAATGTCGCTCTTCTTTATTAAGAAAAAGAAAGACAAAATAGCCACAACTAGAAGCAAACGATAATACATGTCCTTTAATCTTGGAGACCATTGCTCAACCACCTAAGTTTCCATAACTTTTGGACTAGGCCAGAGGCATGTAAGATTTCCTATCAAAGCACACTTAGAAAAAATGAGGGCTTTCCTTCTTGGTTTCGGAGATGGGAGATCCAATGGAGGAACAACTTCCAATGGTTTTACAAATATCCTTTCATGGAGATAGTTTCTTTTATGAGGGTTCAAAGACTAAACCAAAGAGAAAAGGCCTTTGTTTCCAAACTATTGGTATCTCCCATCTTGAACAACAATATGGATTTTGCAAGAGGCAATTGCATCTTTCACCAGAATTAGAACAAAATTCATTACAAGTTGACTTAAAACTTGTATTTTTAAAACTTAGTTATATTAAAAATTGTAACCTTCTAATAATATTAAAAATCTCTTATTTTGCTATCTTGACTTTCCTATCTAATAATATTAAAAATCTGTTATTCTTCTATCTTGAATAAGAAGAATCACAGGAATCTTAATAATATTTAAATTAAAAATTTCTTATTTTACTATTAAAATAAAAATCACAAAACACTAAATAATATTCAAATGTACACATAATTCTATCCGATATGAACACATAAAACTCTCTATCCTATAGTCTAAAACTCAAATGTACACACTTCTAACCCATATTCATATGTACACATATCAATCTCTCTCCTATAATCTAAAACTCAAAAAGACAAATTCATTTATTCTTTTAATCACTTTTCTAAATTTCAAATATCAAAATGGAATGCAATATTTGTGCTAGGTTTGTCCATGAATATCTTATTAGTCCCTGCCAAGGGAATATAGCAATGAGTTTGCTACTGATTTGACATTAATTTGCCTTGTATTTTAAATTTATATGTGTAGTGTAATGTTTAACTTAATAAAACAAATATATATTTTTTGATGTAATAAAAATATTTGTTTTTCCCATTTCTCATTGGTTGATATATTCCAAGTCTTATTGCTGCCTTCACATATTTCAATATTTGAAATTAATTACATATTCAATAAACTTGGTTATAAGTACCTAGTACCTTTTATATAAAAAAATTAAGAAAAAATGTAAAAATGTCGTGTTCTCTCGTTATTACTATCAATTTATTTCATTATTATTGCATTTCAATAAAATTGGTTATAAGTACCTAGTACATTTTATATAAAAAATTAAGAAAAATAAAATAAAAATGTCATGTGTTCTCTCATTATTACTATCCATTTATTTCATTATTATTGCATTTATGTTTTTTATTATCAATAATACAAAGTGTACTTCTACTAGATTAATACAAAATGATATACATATAACTATGTATGATGACATATGTGTAATTTCTTTTTAAATGAAAATAAATTAGTAAAAATATAATTAAAGATGAAAAACAAAATGATACATACAACTTTTATATATATATATATATATATATATCCCTTTTAATAATGATTTTGAATTTTTTTTTAATAAAGACAAACAATAATTATAGCAAATTTACAATGGTTATATATATATATATATCCCTTTTAATAATGATTTTGAATTTTTCTTTAATAAAAACAAACAATAATTATAGCAAATTGACAATGGTTTTATAGTAAATTGACAATTGTTTGAACACGTTCAATAATCCCATCTAGATACACTTTGTTTCCAAATTTAATTGGCAGGGACTAAGCTGCCATGCCGCCCTTATCTTTTGACAATTTGAAACCAAATCTCCCCGACTTATTTCCTTCTTAATTTTCCGGACTCTGTTTATTTTTATTCTTCCATGACTCTCATTAATCGAATCGGAACAGGTTTGGTCACTTACATTGCCAGGCAGACATTACTACTGCTAAATGGAATGTGGACCACTTCAAAGGCGGCTCAAACTTCTGAAGGCACCGACATCTCACACGTGTTTTACAATTTAACTATGGAAGAGCGACAAATAATTATAACACAGAATTCCAATACTTCACTGGATTTTGGAGTACAGCTCATGGTTTTTGGAACGGACATGATTCAATCCTGATTGCATTTCACACGGTTCAAACAAGGCTTCGCCATGGAACAGGTTTGGTCACTTACATTGCCAGGCAGACATTACTACTGCTAAATGGAATGTGGACCACTTCAAGGCGGCTCAAACTTCTGAAGGCACCGACATCTCACACGTGTTTTACAATTTAACCATGGAAGAGCGACAAATAATTATAACACAGAATTCCAATACTTCACTGGATTTTGGAGTACAGCTCATGGTTTTTGGAACGGACATGATTCAATCCTGACAGCATTTCACACGGTTCAAACAAGGCTTCGCCATGAACTGAAGAAAATTTGCTCCAAAAATGGCGAATCACTTGCCGGCGGATCTCAAAACGGTAAGCTTTCATTACTAACTCCGCTTCTCACAGACTGCTACATTAATTTTAGTAGATTTAAGTTCGTTCATTTAATGCTAGAGGACTGATCACAAGTACAGAGCTTCCGTTAGGTTTTGTTACGAAAAATTTCACTAATTGTTTGCCGTGATTCAAGATGTCTTGTCCGTTAAATTAATTTATGTGTAAAACACTACTGCTAATTTTTACAGGGGAAATTTGGAGATTTACGGACTCGGGTATTTAGTAAGACTGGAGTTCTTTTCTTTTATCGGAAATTATCCATAACGACAAATTGCAAACTAAAATCAAGTACTTTGCTACTAAGTATTATATGAATCTTGGCGGACAGAGTAAACTCTTGGCGGACACATTAAAATTAAGCAGATGTAATAAATTCTAGTTAATATAGCAACTCTAAACATTTATCGACAAATTACAAACTAAAATCATGTACTTTGCTACTAAATATTATACGAATCTTGGCGGACACAGCAAAGTTAGGCAGATGTAGTAAATTATAGGTAACATAGCAACGCTAAGCATTCATTATCACTGCTGGGCAGTTATTATTACAGTTGCCTTTGTGATTTAGGCACATTCAAATCTTTTCTCAATTTTTATGTAACTAAAATGTTCTATTAAGTATTTTTTTAAATAGTTATATTATATCTGCAGACATTATACTCAGCAGGGAAGTATTAAATGTAATATATGATGGGAGCGACATTATTCTATTTTGAAAATAGTRTATATATTAACATGTATTGTATTTCTTGCAGTACTATGGCCCTCTGTATTTGCATCAAATATTTACATTTAATGCAACCCACCCATTAGGGGCAGCTCCTGGGTTTGATTCCTAGCCTGCCTAGTTTTAACATGGTATCRGAGTTAAGTGTGGAGTATGGTTATGGTGTGGCTTGAGAGAGGGTGTTTGAATATCAGATTCAATCCACACTCTCAACAAGGATTTCCTATCATCAATTAAAAAACTCTTGATTGGAATGTTGATTGAACAATGTGTAATAATTTGGCATTAGTCTCTACCTCTCATGGCAGTTGAAAGTATCCCAGCCTTTTCACTAAGTCCACACATAATGGGCTTACTCTAGTGRAACTAGTTCAAAATTTAAATATATATTATATTCGTATTTTGCCCTTGCACATGTCTGGGTGCATCTATTGTGTGAGATAGGGATAGTGTTGATGCTTTTGTAGCATCGAGAGGCATTCCCACTAGTGGCCTAGGTGCCAGGCACGTGGGAATCATCATGGGCACCAGATTAGCCCTTTTGTTTGGTGAAAACCCCCTTGTATTTTGAGTTGGGGGCTTGAGGGCTTGGTGATGGGCTTTGTGAGCTTGTGCAGGGGCTTCACACCCACAAAGAAGACTAGAATATTCTAATTTAATGTTGACTTATTTGAAGGGCTTTCACACTTGAATAAAATGACATAAGGGGTCATTGTGACATTCTTGTGTGGAGACAAGTGTAGGAGAGCTTGGAAATTTCAGTCCAAGTGTGGTGACTTCAGTCTAGCAATGGAGAGAGGCAGGTTTGCCTCAGTTCTGTTGTGTTTGTCTTGTTTTGGGAAGGTACCAAGGAGGAGGGGCCGAGTAAGGCTGGGCAAGTCTGTTGAGGCCTAGGAAGGCAACTGGAAGCTGGCAGCCAAGGAGGAGCAGGCCGCAGCCTAGGAGAGGCTCGGCCTGCTACAGGAAGGCTGCCACAGTACTGAAAAGGGCTCGGCCCAGCAAGAGGAAGCTGCCACAGGACAGCAGAAGGCAGCAACAGTTGGGCAAAGGACTCGACTAGGCCTTGGAGGGCTGTAGGAGGGCTGGGCGAGGGTCTTGGAGGCTGCCACAGGGGTCTGGACAGCCTGTTGTGGGTGTCCTAGGGCTGCCGCAGGCAAGTACAGCAATCAAGGAGGCTCGGCAAGGTGGCAGCTGGCTGCTGGGTGGTTCGGTTCTGCTAGAAGGAGCTGGATAGCAGGCACAGGAGGTGTTGCAGACAAGGAAAAGGCTGCAACAGCAGGCACAGGAAGGCAGGCCCGAGGCAGCAGTTTAAGGGCAATGTAAGGGCTGTCCTAGAGGTCTAGGACAGCAAGACTAAGGGGCTGTTACAGCCAGGTAAAAAGGGCTGTTACAGCCTGTATATGTGCAGCAGTCTTGGGTAGTTTTGAGGGCTGTAACAGCCACCTCAACAGCAGGTCTGTAGGGAAGCTTGATGGCAGTTTAGGGGCTTCTCTGTGGGCTGTTACAACAGTCACAACAGCAGAGAAAGAGGATTGTTACAGTGGTGGACAACAACAAGAAAGGGACTGTCATTGCCACCCTAGCAGTAGGCTAGGAATCTTAGTCAAAGATAGTGAAGGGCTGGAAGGAATTAGCCTCAGTCTTGTGTGAGGAGTTGCAGAAGAAGAGGAGGGTTTGAAGGGGCAAAGGATGCCCTAACCCTCAGCCTCAGAACAACAACATTGGCACGGAGACCAAGGAGGGTTTCTGCAGTGTTTGTAAGTGGTTTTGGTATATTCCTTTGTGTAAGAATTGGGGCCATTTTCCCTAGTATGGGAGCCCAGTCGTTTTGAGTCTTGTTCTGGTTTTAAGAACAGGTGATTTGACTATTAAATTCTTGTGTACCTGTGTATGATTCAATTGTTGATCTATTTTCCGCTGTGCTAAGTAGTTAGGCATCTAAGTGTGTTTATGCTTATAGTTCAAATAGTAAATTTGTGTATAACTGTCGAAGACATAGACCAGACCCGAGGTGCGGTCAAAATCTAACATGGTATCAAAGCTTGAGGTTTTGAGAACGACAGTTGGATCTGAGATATTTACACATGTGATAGCTTTGAGAGGGAGCTGTAGTAGTTATTGAGGAGCTAGCTTCGAGAGGGAGCTACAGTAACTGTTGCAGGTGGCAGCAGGTTAGATGGTCTCTGGTTTGAGACATGGAGTAGACCGTCTAGACAAGGAGTTGTGGACTATTGTAGCTTGGTGGTGTGGCAAGTTGGGAGTTTTGGTGGATTGGCGGAGAGATCGGTTTGCAGCAGTATGTTGTGTGGCGGGATGCCAATTCCGAGGATGGACTTCTAGTGGCTTGTCATAGTGAGTTGCGATGGGTGCAATTCGGGTGCTTTGGCACGGACGAGATAGCTCTGTATGTATGGCAGTGTGATGAGATGGAGTCTTCATCGGGCCGAAGAGTTGCACATTGTTGAGGTGCGGTAGTGTATGAGGTATTTGACCCAAGAGGATGAGGACACTTGCAGAGATGAGTTGTAGAGGTCTAGAGTGGACTAGATTGAGTGTCCATCGGTAGCTTAGGACTGTTTAGAGAGAGGACACAGGTTTGGTTGAAGTGTGTGCGTAGACATGGAAAGTCTTGTGACTTGGATGATGGAATTGGGTAGAAGTTCATTGGATTGTCGTGACTTGGGTAAGCAAGATGTTTGCCTTGGAGGATTGCATGGTTCTTATACATTGGGAACCATCAACACATGATAGGGGCACATGATTTGTTCGAGAGCTTCATAGTGTCTGACTCAGGTATGTACGAGGAGCTTGGAATGAGTACCAGGCATGTAGTACATGGTTCTAGAGCAGTGGTATTCCGGATGGAGTCAGGGGATGTGTTGCGATTGGAAAATGTGCTATGGGTGCAGGAGTGTGTTCTCAGCCTCAACGGTTGAGGAGTAGGGCCATGCAGTGTTGTTCCGGGATGGACATGTGTTATTGGATGCCCAAAAGATCTAACACAGGCACAACAATGGTCCTGGAGTTAGAGAGGGCAATGTGTAGAGGCAGAAGGGCTAGCCTATGCGAGCCATGACCCGCAGTAGTAGAGTGACAATGGACAGCGAGCAAGTAACTTTGAAGGTTGAGCAGACTCAAAGGGAGTCTAACTTTAGAGGGAGTCAATGGATTCAGAGGGAGTCAGGAGACTCAGAGGGAGTTCAACTTCAGAGGGAGTTAGGAGGCTCAGAAGGAGAGTCAGTCGTTTAGTGGGAGCCAACCTTCAGGTCTAGATGGGAGAGAGACATCTTCCATGATTGTCAGGAGGGTGTCATGGGTTGAGTTGGCCAGGCAAGATGCTCAGGAGCGGGAGGCCTCTAAGAGAAGGGTGTCTTCTAGGGAGGGATCATGCCAGACAATAGGACTTGCTTCAGTGACAGGGGCAAAAACCAATCAGGTGGATAGGAGAGCAGTTGTGGTAGCGGATCCAGTGCGGGAAATAGAGCTACTCCCAGGATGGGAGATAACGCTACTTCTAGGTGATGATGGAGGATGGAATGCCTCCCTCGCTAAGAGGGAGTGTTAATGCTTTTGTAGCATCGAGAGGCATTCCCACTAGTGGCAAAGGTGCCAGGTGTTAGCGTCAGAAGTCACTCCTGGATTGCTTGCAGGAGTAGAGCCCAACGCCCATCAGTTTTATGTCACGATAGTTTGTAATGGGTGATCAAATGGGTAGAGGCTCGGGAAGAAATCACTCTAACTCAGGGACTGGGTCTGGTATGTAGAAGGCAAGGGAGGTCTTGATCCAACTTCCGTCAGTAGATGATTAAAGGGTGATAGATAGAAGACTTGTGAGAAGGGTGAGCAAGACTGCCTCGGGCGACAGGCCTTCAGAAGCTTGAGGATGAAAAACTCATAAGCCAAGATCCTCTTGGTTCAGAGCTTCAAGGAGCTGAGAGGTGACTTGACTAGATCCTCCAATTCCAAGTCGTTCAGCGCTAAGAAAATCACAGGAACCGATTAGAAACAATGCAACTGTTACAGTGATCCAACCTACATCATCCTATAACAGCTACAACTCGACTGGATCCTCCAATTCCGAGCTGTTCTAACACAGTAAACAAAGAGATGGAAAAGAGGCTGACATCCATAAAGTAAGAAGTCTCCAATGCCTTATACATTAACCAGAGCGACCAACGCTTCATCAAAACTTTACAATCGGGAGCTCTGCTCAACCATCGATAGATTACAAAATACAAAGACCGAATCTATATACTCAGGAAAATTCACCTCACAGAGGCGTGCCCAGTCACCCAAGGCTTGGTGTCCCTTCAGCCGAATTCGGATAGATATCCTTCGTCAGACGCCACCTTAACTGCGCATGGCTCCTGCAAGGGGAGTAGTTGAGCCATTAAGAGCCAAGTTAGTGTGTGCAGACCTCCTCTGGCTATTCGAGGACTGGCCATGGCCTCTTTGGAAAAATTGGTACACAGGACCCTCTCGAGCAGATCGTTGGCCAGACTCTCCATACCTTGCACTTGATGCATGAAGAGAGGTTTCAACCTCCCTTTCTCACTTTCATTTACTTCAAGCGAAAACTAGGCTTGAGGTCGGATCAAATGGCACCCGGAGAACGCGATGAACCTTTCAGCGACTGAACCCGACGCCTTTGGCCCCCTTTGCGCAACTCTTTTATTTCCTAGGTGACCACAGGCTGTGACCCTGGGTTTATTCTTGAAGGCGCTCTTCGGCGTTCGCGAATAGGAAGGAACTAATTCTTGATTATCACGGTCGCGATGAGCGAAACGCCAAGATGGCATAATTGGGCGCCACGCGTCCATCTCATATTTGACGATCCTGAACTCACCCGATGATGCCGTGGGCCTCGGGTCCTGGATTCTCTCGGTACCTCGCACATCGGGAATATGACGAGCTACCCCTTGCGGCTCGAAGTCGCGATGGGCGAAAAGGCGGGGGGCCTAATCGCGTGCCACGTGTTCCTTTTGGATGGACGACTGTGACTGCTTTGTGATACTGCGGGGCTCAACTTTCAGCGCTTTCGGGGTTCGGGGTTTCGAGATGTAGGACAACATGAAACTCTCACCCCTCGAACTCCTGAATGCCGAAACGCCGACGCGACTGGATCTCGCGCCACTCGCCCTCTGGATGGACGGCCGCTATCCTTCCCCACACAATACGGGCGCTATCTATTGCGCTAACTTCGGCGCAACTTCACTAACCTCGATTTCCCGCCAACCGTTGATCTGCTCCTATGGATGAATCCTGACCGTCGACAGTATAATCTTGCCCGCTAACTTGCTTGGAAGCCCAAAAACGAGATTTTCTGTGTTGCGCTTGGGCGCTTCTCAAACCACTTGCAGATCTGAATGCTCTCGTGCATCGGACGAGAAATGTTACTAACACCAGGAACATGGGAATCATCATGGGCACTAGATTAGCCCTTTCGTTTGGTGAAAACCCCCTTGTATTTTGAGCTGGGGGCTTGGGGGCTTGGTGATGGGCTTTGTGGGCTTGTACAGGGGATTCACACCCACAAAGAAGACTAAAATATTCTAATTTAATGTTGACTTACTTGAAGGGATTTCAGACTTGTATAAAAGGACATACGGGGTCATTGTGAACTCTTGTGTGGAGACAAGTGTAGGAGAGCTTGGAAATTTCAGTCCAAGTGTGGTGACCTCATTCCAGCCATGGAGACAAGTTGGTTTACCTCAGTTTTATTGTGTTTGTCTTGTTTTGGGCAGATACCAAGGAGGAGGAGGGGTCGAGTAAGGTTGGGCAAGTCTGTAGAGGCCTAGGAAGGCAACTGGCAGCCAAAGAGGAGCAGGTCGCAGCCTAGGAGAGGCTCGACCTGCTACAGTAAGGCTTCCACAGTACTGAAAAGGGCTCGGCCCAACAAGAGGAGGCTGCCACAGGACAACAGAGTGTAGCAACAGTTGGGAAAAGGACTTGGCCAGGCCTTGGAGGGCTATAGGAGGGATGGGTGAGGGTCTTGGAGGCAGCTGCAGGGGTACGAACATCCTGCTGTAGGTGTCTTAGGGTTGCCGCAGCAAATGACAACAATCAAGGAGGCTCGGCAAGGTGGCAACAAGCTGCTGGGTGGTTCGGTTCTACTAGAAGGGGATGGACAATAGGTACAGGAGGTGTTGTAGCCAAGGAAAAGACTACAACATCAGACACATGAAGGTAGGCCCGAGGCAACAACTTAAGGGCAGTTTAAGGGTTGTCCTAGAGGTATAGGACAACAACCACCACCAGTTTTGAGGGTTGCAACAACCACCTCAACAATAGGTCTGTAGGGAAGCTTGACGACAGTTAATGGGTTTCTCTGTGGCCTGTTACAACAATCACAACAATAGAGAAAGAGGATTGTTACGATGGTGGACAACAATAAGGAACGGATTTCCATTGCCACCCTAACAGTAGGCTAGGAACCTTAGTCAAAGATAGTGAAGGGATGGAAGGAATCAACCATAGTCTTGTGCGAGGAGTTGTAGAGGAAGAGGAGGGTTTGAGGGGGCAAGGGATTCTTGTTATCCCCGATATCTAGGGATAACTAGGAGATCATGTCTCGAGGCCCACATGGTCCTAGACATGGAGTACCGAGAGCAGGATTGACTTGAGCATGGCCCTTGATGGCCCATCTTTCTTCTTCCCCACCAGACTTGTCCTGTCAGCAGTAGCAGCTTCCATCACCACCGGGCTGGGCTTGCATCGGAGAGGGCTCTTGCTCCATGAGGTAATTGGTCCGAGGTATCATGGTATGTGTCATATTTGATTGTTATAACCTTCTTATATATGCATTAGGTTCCTTTCATTTCTGATGACTTCTTGGATCTTACACTAATCCACTTGACCATTGTTGGGGTGATTGATTGGGAAACTTAGCAAGCTGATATTCATGGGTTTTGGTTAGCCACCAAAGGGGATTTGCAGAGCCATCGTCCGCTCCCACCATCTTATCATCTTTACATCTTATACCCCGCTCATCCATCCCATTCCACTAGTCTGGCCATTAGGATGACCTTTGAGGGTTACATCTTGTCTTGTGGGAAGAAGGGGCTAAAGGCCCAGGGGTTAAAAGAAGCTGGTAAAAGATAAAAGCCATAGGAAATAAAACCTAGAGATGCTTCACCTAGGGGATCCCCGAGAAGGCAATAAAAAGCCTCTCGATAAGAAACTAAAGGGACCCTAAGAAAAATA
>ML797908.1:0-25154 GCA_009831015.1 Picea engelmannii
TTTCCATTTTATTTAATAACATAAATACATACATTACCTTTTATAACAAAAAGGTTCATCAATTCCAACATCCACACATATTCAGTCTACCCATAGTCTTTTAACAAGTTATAGTTATATTTACAAGCTGGGGGAAACAGGGGTATTACACCACGTGGTAATGCACCCAAATCCATCTAAGAAAAAAGATCATAACAAATTAGGATACAAATGTTTGGATTTAATATTACTCAAACCACACGGTAATGTACCCAAATTCATTTATACTTACGTCAAATGGTTTCATATCTAAGTCTGTTTTCAACACTATCCTCTACTCTTCATAAATGTTAATTCAAGTTTTACTCTACACCATCCAAAACTAAAGAAGTCTTAGTTATAGGTTATTTTATCATGTTATACAAGAAATTTTCAAATAAAATGTGAATGTGTCAACGATAGCTTGCCTAAAAAATGTTGTTCTATATAAATGTTAATTCAAGTTTTACGCTACACTATCCAAAACTAAAGAAGTCTTAGTTATATGTTATTTTATCATGTTATACAAGACATTTTCAAATAAAATGTGAACGTGTCAACGATGGCTTGCCTAAAAAATGATGTTCTATATAAAAATTGTCTTCAAAATATGCTTTTCTTCTTTTTACAAAAGTCTCAAGTCCACAACTAACACTACAATTTGTGTTGAGCCATGGCCAATAACGATTTTCTATAAGACTAGAAAATTGAATGAATTCAATCTAATCAATAGGCGTGTGGCGTGTATATAAATCTTTTGAAAAAAAAAAAAACTTCTAAACATTATAAACAAAAAATATTGCATCCATATTCCTAGACAACATGAATACAAGTCCAAATTTGTGACACTCGACGTGAATTGATAAACAAATTCCATTACGAAGATATCAACATTAATCCGATATTATTGCTATTAATCATTGTTGTGCTTGCAAGCACAAACATCATGAATATAATTCATCCTATGCGTCTACTCGCAAAAGACACAACAACACGAATCGTGGCCTGACTCACAGAATAAATATTTAATAAGTTTTATATACCATATGTCGAGTTGGTGTGTTCTAGATCTAATTGCTGGAATGAGAATTAGAGGCAAGATCTCTTGCAAACTGATGCTAGAGGCATCGGGGAGCGATATTGAGGAGAAAATAATGAGATCCATGGTGCTCTCCCTCCCTAATTGCATGTCATAGACGAGATTCTTAAGAATTTGGCATGGGAGAGAAGCATCCACAACTCACTTTTCTTGGATCTAGAGTGCGCAGACCTACTCAACACACCATAGTTACAAAGACTATGTGGTACAATACCTTTTCACTGAGTTCTCAATACTTACTACACAGTTCCCAGACTGTGCTATAGACTACGCACTATGATGATAACACTAATAAAGCAATTTCTTGTCATAAAATCAACACTGTGCTACTCTTAGCACATAAGCTCACATATATACTTTCAGTGTAGATTCAAGAACTTATAAACTTATTAATCTTGAGTAGAAATATAGAGAAGTGTTTTCAAAGTGTTTGCATACAACATAACTAAAAAATACTCTTAAATATACCAACACACAAATACTTAATATATTACCAACTTGGATGATGCGTTCTGTTACAAAATACAAAACTATGCAGAGCTTCAGCTCCAACAACTTTTGCAGGCTTTCAGAAACAGAGCTTGTGCTCTCATACTTCTCCAACTCTCTTTACAATTGTTGCTCCTATGTATTAACACTCTTTGTATGTCGACTCTTTACAGACTCAGAAATATAAATACTAAGACTAAGACTTCCTGTAGAATCTAACCGACTCAAACATTTAAGACAACAATAAATTCGACTGACTCTATCTGAATAACAAATATCGAGAAATAATTAAGACTGACTCATTAAAATGCTTCTTCTTGTCGTGACAGACTAAGTTGGTATAAACATAAAACTCACAAATTATAATTAATATCTCCAACACCCCCCCTTAATTATAAGTAGGTGGGAATCACGAGACACATAAAATTTACATCAAAAACTTAAGTTTACATGAACTGTCAAATATCTGCGATTGCGCAGGCTCCTAGAAAACTGCGCAGATACTGAAATGCATCTCTTGCCAAAGATTTTGTAAATATATCTAGAATTTGTTCTTTAGACCTGCAAACATCTAAGCAAATTTCTTTTTTATTCACCAATTCTCTGATAAAATGATACCTTCTATCAATGTGCTTGGTTTTCTTGTGAAACACATGATTCTTGGACAATGCGATGGTAGAGTTGTTATCAAAGAACACTGTAGTTGGTTTCTGTTGTTCCTGCAACAAATCCTTTAACATTCTTCTCATCCAAACATTTTGACAAGATGTTCTTGTAGCTGCGACATACTTAGCTTCAGCTGGAGAAAGAGTCACAATGGGCTGCTTCATTGATTCCCATGACACTATACCTGTTCCAAAATGAAATGTGTACCCAGAGGTACTTTTCCTGTCATCTATGTTTCCTCTAAAATCAATGTCAGTGTATCCAACAAGTCTAAAATATTCTGAAGTAGAATACATAATGCCAAAGTCTTTAGTTCCATTCACATATCTTAGAATTCTTTTTCTTGCCTTCCAATGAGATTCTTTTGGAGTTTCCATGAACCTTGAAATCAAGCTCACTCCATACATAATATTAGGCCTTTTTGCTATCAAATACATAAGGCTTCCTACCAACCTTTTAAACATAGTGGGATCCACTTTAGATCCTTCATCTTCCTTGCTTAACTTCAATCCTAATATGATAGGTGTTGGGGCTGTTTTGGAATTTATCATGTTGAATATTTTCAGGATTTCATGTGCATATTTAGATTGTGAGATAAATATACCAACTTTGGATTGGTGAACTTCAATGCTCAAAAATTATTTCATAAGCCCCAAATTAATAATTTCAAACTCATTCTTCATGACTGACTTAAATTCTTTTATGCCAAAGTCACCTTTAAAAATCAAATCATCTATATACAAGAAAACAATCAACATATTACCTTGCTGATTGGATTTGATGTACAATGTTGGCTCACAATCACTTCTTTGAAATTCATTCCGAGTGAGGTAGGAATATATGCGACTGTACCAAGCTCTGGGAGATTTCTTTAATCCATACAATGCCTTCTTCAATTTGTATACCTTGTTTTCTTGTCCTGAAATCTCATATCCTTATGGTTGTTCCACATATACTTATTCCTCTAAATGTCCATTCAAAAATGTTGAATTTACATCCATTTGATAAACAAGCCATTTATTATGTGCAACAATATTCAACACAGTTATGATTGTGTCCATCCGCGCAACTGGTGCAAATGTTTCATTAAAACCTATTCTAGGTTGTTGTGTAAAACCCCATGCAACTAACTTCACCTTGTGCTTTTGCGCATTTCCATCTGCATCTTGCTTAGTTTTATAGATCCACTTGACACTTATCACATCCTTGTCCTCAGGTACATCTATCAATTTCCATGTATGATTGTTCTCTAAGAATTCAATTTCTTCATCCATGGCTTGTGCCCATACATCATCCTTGACAACTTCTTCAAAAGTTAATGGATCATCTATTTGAAAAAACAGAGCAAAGATTGATAATGAATTTTCCGTATCAACATTGTAGATGTCGTGCAGACTTCTTGTATTTCTTGGTAGCAGACTTGCTAATGTTGTATATGGAGATGTAGAACTACTCAGACTGTTTGTTGGAGTTTGTTGCGCTCTAGGTGTGGACTACGCACCTACAAATCTCACTGGAGTAGTTTGAGCTGCGATTTGTGTCGCAGTTACAAGAGTGGAAGGAACTGCGCTCTAAATTGTGATTGGTGTTTGAACCACTTCATCCTCTATGCCATCTTTCTCGATAGCATAAAATTTTTTAACTGTCCTTTCTATGGTTCCATCCCATGCTTCATTCTATAGTACAAATTGAACATCACGACTGATTATAAATTTTATTGCAACAAGATCATATAGTTTGTATGCTTTTATATCTTTAGAGTATCCAACAAATATACATTTTCATCCTTTTTTATCTAACTTATTTTTCAACTCATCTGGAACATGTGCGCATGCGACACAACCAAAGACTTTCAAGTGCACAACATTATGCTTCATACCTGTCCAGGCTTCTTGAGGAACTTTGTTTTTCACACTCTTTGTCGGACCTCTGTTCATGATGTACACCACATGTTATATTGCCTCATCCCAGTACTCATTTGACAAATGTTTGGTTGCTAACATATTGCGCACCATCTCCATGATGGTGCAGTTCTTCCTTTCTGTGACACCATTCTGCTATGGTGTATACCGCACAACAAATTGCTTGTGAATGCCATCAACTTTACAAAAGTTTAGAAAATCTCTTGAAACATGTTCACCACCTCTGTTAGTTCTTAGAACCTTGATGTAATAACCACTTTGCTTCTCCACAAGTGATTTCAATTGCCAAAAACAACCAAAAGCATCAGATTTATGTTTTAGAAAATAAATCCATGATTTTCTTGTGAAATCGTCAATAAATGTAAGAAAATAGGTGCTACCTCCTATAGATGGTGTTTGCATTGGTCCACAGATATATGAATTTACAATTTCCAATGGAGCTTTTGCTCTATCTGACTTGCCAACTGGAAACGACTCTCTATGCTGCTTTCCAAAGATGTAGCCTTCACATATTCTTTTTGGTTTTTCAATTAATGGAAAAACCTTCACCATATCCTTTGTATGTAGCAACTTCATACCTCCAAAATTTAAATGTCCAAATCTGAAATCCCATAACCAAGACTCATCCTGCACTTCAGATTGGAATGTTGCCTGTAATTCTGCAGCACTGTCTTCTTCTTTCTTGAAACTGCCTGCACTACCTTTTTCTTCCTTGGAACAACACACAATTTCTTCTTCGCTTTATGCTTTAAATGTAGTGTCAGAGTTCACATATTTTTCTTCATAGACAACTTGCATTGTTTTTCTCTTCATGGTTGGCTTCAATGTCATTGGAAACATTCTATTTCTTGTCATCTAAATTCTTCTAATAAGTTGATTGCTTGGATATATTTCCAAAATAACATAGTGATTATCTTCCATATATATTCTATACCCTTTTTGTAACAAATGTCCTATGCTCAACAAATTGTGTTTTAGGCCAGCAACATAATATACATCAGGCATAACCTTTTGCTCCCCCTGTTTAGTTAAAATTTTAATACTACCTTTACCCAAGACAATGACTTGGATATCGGTTCCAAGTGTAAATTTAGTTTGAACTGACTTATGCAAACTAGAAAACAATTCTAAGTTTCCTGTCATGTGATTACTACAGCCTGCGTCTAAATACCACATGTCACATGGAATTTCTTGAGCAAAATTGCATTCAACTGGGGAAATTATAGGCATCTCTTCATCGTATGCCATAAACATAGGAATGGTGGGAGTATTTGCATTGTTTAACTGATCTTGACCTTGCTTGTTCTGATTATACTATCTATTCCTGCATTCATATGAATAATGACCATACTTTTTACAGTAATGACACTGAATATTTGATTTATCAAATCTCTGACCACATGGATGACTGCTATTTTGATTTTGACCTCTACCACCAGTATTTGCAGGACTGCTACTACATCCTCCTCTAGCAGAACTCCTTCCTCTTCCTCTAGAGTTAGCTCGCCCCCTTCCCCTTCCACAAATTATAAATGACTGCGCAGAAAATGCATTTTCTAATGACATGTTTGACCTATTTAATCCATGTTCATGATTAATGAGGCAGGCTTGCAACTCATCTAGACTAAACTGACTCAGGTCTTTGTTCTCTTCCAAAGTAATAATAAGAGAATCAAATTTAGGAGGAAGAATCCTAATCACCTTCTCAACAACCTTCCTATCCTCTATGGTTTCTCCATGAGATTTAATCTGATTTATCAGGCCAATAACATGGGTGTAAAAGGAATCTATTGAATCTGTGTCTTTCATTGACATAGTTTCAAAATATCTTCTAAGAATTTGTAATTTTGAATTCTTGACTTTGTCCATACCTTGATAAGAAGTTTGTAATATGTCCCATGCTTCCTTGGCTTGCTTTTCCGATTCTACTCTTGGGAGTATGCTCTCATGCATGACTTGATGTATGTAAAGCATTTCCTTTCCATCCTTCTTCCTTCGATATTTCAAGGAATCCTTCTCATCTTGTGTGAGGGAATTGTATTTTTCCTGATCTACTGGTTCCACATAGCCATTTTGAACTATTTGCCACACATATTGACCCTGAAATAATGCCTTCATGGTCAAGGACCATAACTCATAATTTTTACCTGTAAAAGTGGGAGGTTTCAGATTTGAAGTAGAAGCCATGATTTATAATTTCAATAGTCACCTTACAATAGAGATGCTTCTCTTTAAAACTACTCTTGAAACCTACTCTGATAAACTTGCTCTGATACCAGATTGATCCGAATTATTTTTGGCATGAAATGAGAGCAGAGATATAATAAATAAATGTACAAAGATATCTCAGATATCCAATAATATAACAGAAATGTATCAAAGATGAAACCATAAACACAGAGATACAGTAATACATAATTTTCTATTAATGAGCGAAAATGTACAAAGACTGTAAAAATACAGAGTGAAAGACTCGCTAGAATGGTGGCAACTTATCTCTAAGAAGAGATGTGTCTGCTACTCGCATTCAAAAGAAGATTATTTTACAATGAGGCTCCAAAGGCCTTTTTATCATAAATAAAATCCAAAACCCTAACCCCGAAAGATGAAAAGCCAACAATTTTGTGGACCCCGTTTTGGGTAGTTTGGTGTATCAACTTCCCAGGGGTGTAACTTTGGCATGCGATCTTCGTTTGGGGTGCACGATAGATCGTTGGAAAGGTATCGTCGAGGAGATTCATTTAGGGTGCTCAATTAGAGCCTTTGACTATCATTGATAATCTCGATCCCAAAATACCTTCATTTAGGCCCTCAAAATGGCCCTAGAAGTTAAAAAATGTTAAAAATAGTAAATTACCAAAATTGTTAGAAAATTGTTTTGAGCCAGTTGGAAAAGGTGGGTGGCCACTGATATCCACCTGGATCAATCCTCCCTCCTTATGAAGAAATGGTATCCATTGTGTTGAGTGCTCCGGGGAGAGGGAAAATCGTTTGTTGAATCTGCATCTTGATGAGTTGCTTGCCTTATTGGAGAAGTTGCGTTGCTTAGCTTGTTGAAGGTTGTCACGAACTTGTGGCTGGAAGGGTTGAACCTTTTAACCAGTCTGGCTACATGAGATGCATGTGTGCAGAAGGAATCTTTACACTTTTCTGCAACCTTTTCGACCTACTTTTGTTGGATAGAAGGTGCTTGGGCCGAGGCTGTAGTGTTTGCAATATCCTTCTGTTCACCTTTTAAATAGATTGTGAAGAAGCTGAATTTTGTAGTATGAGATACTACCTTGCGACACTGTTTAGGTGGAACATTAGTCAGAACTACCTCTGGTATTTTGTAGATATGACCCCCCATAGAAACAATGACACTGTGGGGTCGAGACTCATAAACAACATGGCACTTCCACATATATGGTTGGCCTAAAATAACATCACAGACATCCAGTGGGGGGACATCACATAATACCTCATCCTTGAAGGGATGGATTCCGTATGACAATCGACACTGCTGGATGACACATAGATCGCGTCCCCGACGAAGCCACTTGATGTTGTATGGTTGCGGGTGTGGTGTTGATGCAGGACAATCGCTCCACCTCAACACATGTCAGCTAATTAAAATGCGTGGTGCATATTCAAGGAAGGAGAGGCGTCGTCCTCTCATTTTTCCTATAGAATCCAGGGCATGATCCAAGCATTAATTGAAGACAAGCTGGAAGAGCCAAATCATGCTTTCACATAAGATGGAGATAAGGTCACCATTAATAGGCTGACAACATAAGGGATTTGCATTTAATTTGGAGCATATTTCCATCAATGTAATCTATCCATTAAATAGGTGTTTGAATGGTGATTTGACACCACTAAATTAGCTTGCGAGGGAAGCTCATAGAGCCCCTTTTGTATAAATATTTGTATTGTAAGCAAAGTAGAGGTTGGTTGGTCAGGTTGGATAAGTCAGGTTGTAGGGAGAGAAATGCAGAGAGCCGAGACTTAGTTGCAGCTCAGACTCTACTATTGTAATTTGACGTTCTACCATTAATAGAGAATGACAATTTTTCCTGTCTTATCTTTTTTTTCAATGGGTGGTGTGTTATAAATGTCCTTTACATGCATTTGATGTGTAGATGAATGTTAGAAATTGTCTACAGGGATAGGGATACTATTTTCTATCCGAGAGTGTGTTGAGTGAAGTTTGGTTCTCTAAGATAAGTGCAAGGAGTGCACAACAGAGGGAGGAAAATTTGTGAGTCGACAAAAGGAGTGCGCATATGAACTCAGTGGAGTCAGAAGAGAAGCTGCCAGGAGGGCACACCAAATTAATTTACAGACTCACAGAGAAATTTCAAGGTGGTTAAGTACCTTGGAAAGATAGACTATGTAGGGAGAAGCACAGTTCAAAGTTACTAAACACTCTGAAACACTTTGTCAGGAGGGCATCGAGCTAGTGTGAGCATGCAAAGAAACAACATGGTTGAAGGTGTTGGAGAATCCAAAAATTGTTGAACATTATGGTGAAGGAAGGCTTTGCAAGAAGTGCATCGACAAAGGAAAGGAGATGCCTTAAACCTTTCCATAAGGCCAAGGGAGAAGTTGTCGAAGAACTGAGACAAGTGCAAGGAGTGTGCCTAAGGTGTTGTAATCTCACCTTACAAGCTCAGGAAGAAGGGAGAGAAGTTGTTAGGAGGGCACGAGAAATTCGTGGGGGAACTAAGAACCTTCAAGGTTTTCAAGTGAAACAAAGTCACAGGAGAGTTGCACAGATTTCTTCAAGGAGTGCAGAAGGTATTTTGAGAACAATCTAAGTCTCGAAAGGTGAATTTTCTCTAAGTTTGCAAAGGAGTCGAGGACTTGTTGAAGTCTCAAAGGCGGAGAAATCATCCATCATCGAGGAGAAGACAGGTGGCAGAAGATCAAGAAGTTCAGGAACAGGAAATTTGGAAGGCTTGACGAGAGCAAACAAAGATCTTCGCAAAGTCACAAAGAGCGGTTTCATTATGGACCATTGGATCCAAAGGACACGTGGTAGAGAACCACGTAGTTCGGGAAAGTCCAAGAGGGAATACCCGAGAGGAGGACTCGTGAAGTTCGAACTCGCAAAGTCGATCACAGCCGTTGATCGTCAGAGAAACATGGACCATATATCTGGTCCCGAATAATTCACCAATTCAGAAATCGAGAAAGGGAGGAGGAAAGATCTCGCGAAAGTCCTGAAGCGTGGGGTTGTGAAGGGAGTTGGGCCACGGACATAGCCCATGGTCACATCAAGGGAGGAGCTTAGCATTGAGAGTTAGCGCCTATTGGCGTAAGAGTTAAAAGTGAAAGGAGAGGGTCCGCATGTGTCCCATAGTGGGCACCTAGGAAGAAAAAGGGCCTATGCCAAGTTAAATCGGTTCCATCAGGAGCCCGACAAACCAATTGGTTTGATGACTTGAACGATCCTAGACTGGGAGGTCGCGTCAGCCCCGAAGGATTTGGAGGGGAGGTTGACATCAGGTGTTGTCGACAATCCCAATTGTTTGACAATCTCTACTGAGATGAGGTTCTTCTGGCTTCTGCTATCAACAATAAAATGAAGCGAGGTCCCCTTCACCCACATCTGTGAATGAAAAAGTCACTCCCCCTCTTCAGGATCTGTTGGTTCTTCTGGTTGAATTGTTGTGGTCGTGATAATAGCAATGGGATCTGCATCGATGATCTGTCCTTTACCATTATTTTCAGAATCAGGGTTCGGCTCCATTTCTTTGATCTCGGCCACCAATGACTGTTTTGAGCGACATTCATTAATGTTGTGCCAGGGGATTTTGTGGAAATCGCACCATTTTCTGATGTCCTTCTTTGTCTTCGCATGACCCTTCTTTTCCTGTGGCTTGGAATGGTTTTCAGGAGACTATTTTTTAGGGTCGTATTTATAATACTTTGGTTGCTTTAGATTTTCAAACCCAAATTCATGTTTGTTCTAGTGCTTAAATTTATGCTCGATTTTAGCAACATATTGATAAGCAACACCAAGTGATGAGATGTCCAGAAAAATCCATTTTAGTTTGGATGTATCTGTGTAGAGCCCCATGGTATTTCAGAACCAAATGTCATTCAGAGTCTTTGATACCCAGCTTGATGTGCAAGGTATGGAAGGTATTGTTGAACTCCGTAACTGATTTATCCCTCTCTTGCCGCAGTGTGGTCCATCTCATGTACTAGTCCTCATATTTGCCAACAGGGTAATAATGTTCCTTTACTGCATCCACAAAAAAATACCAAGTGGGCTCGACCCCATATATTCCAGACTCTTGTGTGGAAATTTTCTCCCAGTAAGTTTCCCAACAATGTTTGACATGGGGGAGAGCCTTAAGGAGTGCGAAGGTGATCTTTTCCCAGTCGAAAAAATTATGAACAGAGAAATAACCTTCTAACAAATTTAACCATTTTTATAAGGCATCCACATCTATCTGTCCTTCAAATATGGGAATATCAAAATTAACTTGTACCTTGAAAGGAGAGGTACTTCCAAAGTGGCCGCTTGATGAAGATGTGCCCATTGTTATAGACATGCATTGAAGGATGTGGGTAAAATCCTCCATCCTCCATCATTTCGTCCCTCTGTTGCATGAGAGCTTGCTCAAGCAACATATTAATAGAATTGTCTGCTTTGTCATTTTTCTTTTCTTCTGCCATGGAGGGTTTCTTGGACGTGTGAGAGTGATTGTATTCAAGAGAGACAAGCTCGAGACCCAACTTTCTATACTCGGACCTCGTTGAGAACATGCATTGAAAAACGATCAAGAGCAGTCTTCTCTGATACCATTGATCTGGATTATTTTCGGCACGAAATGAGAGCGAAAATATAATAAAGCAATGTACAGAGATATCTCAGATATCCAATAATATAACAGAAATGTATCAGAGATGCAACCATAAACACAGAGATACAATAATACACAATTTTCTATTAATGAGCAAAAATGTACAAAAACTGTAAAAAATAGAGTGAAAGACTCGCTAGAATGGTGGCAGCCTATCTATGAGAAGAGATGTGTCGACTACTCAGATTCGAAAGAATATGATTTTACAATGAGGCTACAAAGAAATTTTTATCATAAATAAAATCCAAAACCCTAACCCTTGAAGATGAAAATCCAACAATTTTGTGGACCTCGTTTTGGGTAGTTTGGTGTATCAACTTCCCGTGGGCATAACTTTGGCATACAATCTCCGTTTGGGGCATACGATAGCTCATTGGAAAGGTATCATCGAGTAGATTCATTTAAGGGGATTAATTAAAGACTTTGGTTATTATTGAGATGATCGATCCAAAAAAACCTTCATTTAGGCCCTCAAAATGGCCCCGGAAGTTAAAAACTGCTAAAAATAGTAAATTACCAAAATTGCCAGAAAATTGTTTTGAGCCAGTTGGAAAAGGTGGGTGGCCACCGATATCCACCTGGATCACATATCTTGGATCTAGATCGCATATACCTACTCAACGTTCCACAATTACAAAGATTGAACAATACAATACTTTGTCATTGAGCTCTCAATACTTACTGCGCAGTTCCCAGAATGCGCTATAGACTGTGCACTGTGATGATAAAACTAATAAAGCAACTTCTTGTCATAAAATCAACACTTTGATACTCTTGGAAGATAAGCTCACATATATAATTTCAGTGCATATTCAAGAACTTATAAACCTACTTAAGCTTGAGAAAAAACAGAGAGAGTGTTTTCAAAGTGTTTGCATACCAATGCACAAATACTTAATATATTACCAACTTGGATGTTGCGAGCTATTACAGAATACACTATGCAAAGCTTCGACTCCAAAAACTTCTGCAGACTTTTATAAACAAATATTGTTCTCTCAGACTTCTCCAACTCTCTTTACAACTGCTTCTCCTATGTATTAACACTCTCTATATGTCGACTCTTTACAAACTCAGAAATATAAAGACTGAGACTAAAACTTTTTGTAGAATCTAACCGACTCAAACATTTAAGACAACAATAAATTCGACTGACTCTATCTGAATAAGAGAGCTCAAGAAAGATTAGAGAGTGGCTCATTAAAAACTTTTCTTCTTTCTGTGATAGACTAAGTTGGCATAAATGTAAAACTCACAACTTATAATTAATATCTCCAACAACTTTACCATTGTTATATCAAGATTTTCCCCACCATATGCAAACTTTCTCATAGGGCCTTTTCCCATTTCCCTATGTATACTTGAAGTCCCTTTTTGCAGTTCCCAAAGCTAAAAATTGTATTTTTCCACATATACGTGACTTTACAGCTATACAACATGCGTATACGCAGGTTGCACCATTACAACCCGCGTACATCGGATTTTGTGTTCAAAATTAAAAAATGGTGTCGAGTTTCCATGTCATGTAATGAGATCCATGATCCTTGACCTTCCATATACTGGAAACATTCTGACTCGAACCTTGAGTTCCATTTGAAGGCTATAAATGGGCCATATCCAAGCTATGGAAAAGGAGAGAAGAATTCAACTTTGACAACAAAGTTACTCTGGAGAAATTATTCATTGAGTATGCATCCTTTTGTCCTTTTAAGTTTGAACACATTGTTCAACCCCCAAGCTCTTCCCTATTTGATGGAGAACCTCATTGTCTCTCTTATATGATCTTTCCTTTGGTGGAGGCCCAACTGGAAGGGACTTAGATTCTTGGTTTTGAACATGCCGACACAGAAGTTTGTCATTCATACACTTCTGTTGATTACATTTTAATAGAAATACTCTTTTCCCGTCCAATTAATGTCTTGCAAATATTTGAATTGTTATTCCAGGGGTGTATTTGTTATGAATATTGATGGATTATGCTATTGAATGTGCTAACTTTATATATTATGACCATATGCTTGCGTATCTTGGTTGTTGAGGATAAGTTGCAGGTGTATTGATTTGAGTCAAGTGTTCAACAGTGGAATTCATCGAACATCTCGATGAGGTAGGCTCTTTATCTTGTCTTGTTAGCATATTTTTTTATATAGCATACCTGAGATTAGAGTTTATTTCTGCAGTCATTTCCTTCTGTTGTGGTTTACCCCATGCCATAGAGTGATTTTCCTCTTAACATAATTGGTGACCATACTGGGCAGAGAATCTTCTTTTCGGGGTTTGGAGTGTTTTTCTCCTTTGACTGCTCTCGTTTATATTGAGTTTTGTGTTGTTTGATTGCTTGACAACCTCTGTTCATTTTGAATCTGAGTTTCTTGGCCTTATCCTTAACCTGGCAGTGTTTCAATACATATACATGGTTTTTTTTTCCTGACAGTCGCGTACATACGCGTGCTTTCATTCTTTAGGAAGTGTGTATACATGGTTTTCGTATGAATAGTCATGTACATCATCATTGTTTACTTGATTGCTAAGTTTGATGTTTGTTGGGTAAGTTTTGATGATTGCTGAGTCTTCTTAGGTCTTTGTCATGACTATTAAGTGCTTGCAGAGTGATAGGAAACCTTTCTTTGGTTGAAATTTCGAGCGGTGTTTCTTTCTCATCATCCTTTTCATTGATTGTCCTTGCATATTGGGCTGGGTGTTTTCTTTTTGATATTCTACTTTGTTTGTCTCTGTTTACATATAGTAGAATCTTTATATCAACCTGCTATTCAGTTCTTGCATTTTCATTCTTTTATATTGAAAATACAAAAAATATACATTTTGCATTGTTTCCATTTGATCTTTTGGGTTCTTATCATTGATCTTAGTACATGTATGGAAATATTGCATCTTATTTGAAATTGCAGAATTAAATTGGAAATTGCATTTTGAAAAGCTTATCATTTATTGGGAATTGAAGTTAGGACTTTGCATTTCATTCATATTCATTTATTTTACTTGTTGAGTCACAAAATCATCAGTTTCACGACTGCATCTTTTGAGTAAGAAAATCCACTAAAAGTAACGCTGATAAATTTAAAATTGATTAGAAATGATTTTATTTTTTAGGGTGCACAAACTAGCTTAGGATTTAGATCCTTGGAATAGGATTTTGTGAGTAAACTTATCCAAGGCTATTAAATTCAACATATGTGTCTGACTAAGGGAGTGGTGAAATCCATTGTATAATTTGTGACGCCGGGAGGCTCCGCTCACACCGTAGTTAAGCATGAGGTCGTGCGAGGTTAGTTGAGGGGATATCCCCCCAATACCTTCTTAGCGTTAGAGATATTTTTGGGGATCTATTTGTATATGAGGGTCTTGCTAGTACCTTTACCTCTGTGAGAGGCGGTGCTTTCAAGATTTTGGGCTTTTCTACCCTGCCCATACGGTGGACCTGACTTACGACTGTTCACCCGTGCATTGGTTATATCGTGGTGGCTTAGTTACTTGACATAGGTAGCCACATAGGTTACTTGCAGGGGTTATTCTACAGGTACCCTGGGTTAGATAAGTGTCAGAAAACACACAACCTTTATGGAGGATTACCTCTTCGGGGGGATGTGACCGAATGGTTGTTAAGCCCATGAGGGCCCTTATAACTGATTCTGATGCCTCCGATCTTTTGAAGGGAGTCTCAGGCCCCTCTTGGGCGAGGAATACCTACTTTAGGGAGGGAGGCCCCTTTCAACTACTATATCCTGTTTGTGTACATATTGTCATTTTTTATTTACTTTGGTGTTCTCTTTGATTATTAGTTGGCCTTATGATTTTGTATTGTGCCATGAGTTTTCATTGCTATGGTTAGTGGAGCCCCCATGACTCCCTCAGTCAACGGTACCCAGCCCATGGTCTTTGCTCATTCCATGGGGACGAATCCTTATGTATTTCCTAGTGGTACGTCAAATCATGATACTCAACCAATACCTTGGGCCTCTCATTTTTCTCATGGCATGCCAGACATGTCTTCGCATTTTCCATCCTCTGTCTCGTCTCCTTATGTGAATCCTAATTTTGGGTCTAGGGGCATGATGCTTCCTTATTCTCCTTTTTCATTTGGTGGGAGTCATATACCTCAATCAACTATTACGGTAGGAGGTTGGAATCTTCCTTCCTACGGATCCAATCCTAGCTTCACTTTTCCAAGAGAAAGTGATCAAATGGGTGGTCATTCTACTTATTACATCCCGTCCATCTATCCTTCTTCCGCTATGCCGGTTCCTACGAACTCTTTTCCCATGACAGAACTCCATCTGTCCTCTGGTGTTTCATCCAAGGGGAGTCAATTTTGTAGTATGGGAAACCCCCTTCACAGAGTTCCTTCGTCTGGGGGTAACATATATCCTCACCCGAGTAACCCTTTTCATGTTGCTTTCTCTTCGCAAGCGGCTTCCTTGGTGACGATTCCGTTACAATCCTTTATGTGTTAGTTTGAAGGAGAATGCTATCCTACCGGACATGGCCATGGTGTATACCAAAACCCTTCCTCGCCCATAATTTATCAAAACTAGTCTTTCCCAGAACCTTGGTCTCAAATGCCGCAACCAACCGGTGCCACCAATCCAGTCACTACAAGTCATATTGGCATTATATCACCAACCTCTACTAGTCATGTTGGAGATTGGTCAAAAACCTATGCAATTCATGTTGAAGACCAACAACGAGTCATTGCAAGTCATGCTGGGGGCACAAATCTAGTCACTGCTAGTCACACTCCACATACATCACCAAACTCTGCTAATCATGTTGGGGATTCATCACAAACCTCTGCTAATCATGTTGGGGGTTCATCATCAACCTCTGCTAGTCATTTTGAAGGTTTGTCACCAATCTCTGCTAGTCATGTTGGGCATTCATCAACAACCTCAGCAAGTCATGTTGTAGATTTTCTACTAGCCTCTACAAGTCATGCTAGGAGCATGCCACCAACCACTACAAGTCATGTTGGGGGCATTCATACGATTTAGAAACCTCAACGTATAATATGTAAACCCAAGTTCCTTTGTAGGCTTTGCAAAGTAGATCACCTTACTCGTTTGTGCCCTGCTACTGTTGTGGTACAAGAAGCGTGGTCCTTGCCTGGGGGCCCTTCGGGTTCTGAGTCGTCTTTGGTTTCCCAACATTATAATCCTTCTTTGGTTGATACATCGGTCATGCCAATGCAATTTTTGGATGACACCACTCTTATTTTTGTGGGTGATGCGTTTCTTGACCATGTTGTCTCACATCCTATTCAACCAGTGGCCGTGTCGATGCAATCTTTGACCAAAACCACTCTTGTTTTTGGGGGTGATGCGTCTCTTGACCTTATTGTCTCACATTCTATTCAACCAATGGTTGAAGAAGTATTCATGCCAATGCAATATTCGGTCGATTCCACTCTTCTCTTGGAGAGTGACAAGTCTAAGGAAGTGACATTGCTGATGCAATATTCAGTCAATCCCACTCTTCTTTTGGGGGGTGATGCGTCTTTCGACCATGTCCTTAACATTTCTAGTCTTGTACCTTATAAACAAGGGATAATTCCACTCTCTTCGAGTACGCTCCCTCCAGGTCCTAGGGTGGTTTCCTTTGATTGGAATGATCTTGTAGAGTCTCAACTTCCTTATTCTACACCCCTCCATATAAGGGGCATTCTTCGATATATTGTAGATAAAATAACCTCTACAAGTATTTTATCCTCCTCGACTTGGAAAGATTTGGGTTTTCCCAAGCTTGTGTCAACTATCTATGATTTTATGACTTTTGACAGAAGTCTTGCATGGGAGCCTTGGCCTCCCCCATTCATTATGTTGCTTAGAAGAACATTATTGATTCTTGTTTAATCTCTTTTTTGTCTCTCTCAAAAAGTGAAAATATTGCCGATTGAACTTGTCTATTTCAAACTCGTTAATTAGATTTGAAAGGACGTCTATTTGGTGTAAGTTTAACCCTTTTTTGGACCAAGTAGACTAATTTTGAAAAAGGAATACTCTAGTCACTAGTGGCTAGAAGAGTTCTCCTGGGTATTTTTTTATACTTTTTTGGGCCTAGGGGACTAAATTTATGAAAAATGACATTCTTTGGATTTAAGTTGTAATTGCATCTCATTCTCTTGCTTGCAGTATTGAGCATATTGTCGGTTCTCGCTTTCACATTATAATCCTATCACCTCAACAGTTTGTATCATCATCCAAACATATCCTTGCTTATATCCTTTGCATCTTGACACCCTATACCCCAAGAGGAAACATTCCCCCGAGTGTCCATATCCTGCATGCACCTTTTTGCATTGACCTTAGGTATGTTCCACTGTTGGAACTAGTTTCTTACTAGCGACACTCGTTTCCTCCTCTGTATCATAACATTCATTTGACTATGAAAAAAAAAAAAGACGGGAGATAAAAGAATATTATCTTATGTTGGTAGCAGTTGTGTTACCTTTGAATGTAGCACAAAATTTTGAGTCCACTTGTCATCAAAATTTTGGGTTTAGCATGATCTTAGGAAGCCGAGCTCATTACTAAGAGTTTACTCCCCCGACTGGTTACTCTTCCAGTCCCTATGGAGATTTTGATTGGTGCCTCCTGCATCACAAAGTTTCATCAATGAGTCTATGCTACCAGAGTCATCCATACGTCTCATGCTCTTGTTCAAAGGATGTTTATCAACCTGTGTCAGCCATTTCTTAGAACTCTTGAATTTGCATGTCCGCCATACACTTAGTGTGTCTCAGAGTTACATGAAGTTGTAGTCCTATTATTCACCCTGGTCCTACTTCATTATGGGCAGGTAACCTTGAACCCAACAATCAACATTTCATCATTAGTCGTTGACTGGAGGGTTTCCCTTGTGTTCGACGAAAATAAATATATTCACACATTGAGATTCGTGAAATGTATTTGATTCCATTAGCCTTATTGGTGGCGTCCTCACCTTTTTCTGTAATTTTCCTCATTGGCTGCTATTAAGAGGGTCTTTTTCATGCACTAATTTCATCTGGTGCATGCGAAAGACGCATAGGGTCATTGGTTCGTGAACATGTTCTTCGTCCGAGTTCCTCCAAATCATCAAGCTCCTGCTTTGTACCTCGTGTTGAATGATGAGAGATGCCTTAATGCTCTCCTTTCAGTGGGTCTCCTTCCATCGAATTCAACCCATCTATTATGGAAACAATACCTAGAGTCCTATGAGTACCTAGAGGCTTGCAGTAATTAGTGGCAGGTTCTCTCTCCATCGACAATTGGGAGTACATCAATTCCTCTTGATCGATGGATTCTTCAAGTGTTCGACCTCAACACCTTTATTCACACTTGTAATAATGTACTCAGTTCCTTGATACCTACTTTCATTATCGGTAGGTTGTCTTGCGTTTGTTAACGGTATACCTTAATGAACGATAATCAAACGAAGTCTCATTGTGTTCGACCTCAACTCCTTTATTCACATAATGTAGACTTGCACCTTTGGCGGTTCGTGTAGAAGACTTGAAGACATCAATTCATAGCCGCAACTTTCTTGAGTTGTTACTATCTTTCATTGGACCATTAATTATATGACCTCAGTGATCATGGGAGATCAAATTGTACTCCATTGTATACAAACATCTTTAGATTGATTTTGAGACTGGTTTTCACTAGGCCTTGTTCGTGACTATGACAACCTATGGCATGTATCTACTCTTGTATTGCCTATTCATGGCCATGGACAGTTGTTTAGTATATTTTCACATGGATTTGCAGTGTAATTCAAATTGGAATCCATGTGCGTAAAGTCAGTATGGATTGTAATATTCTTATGAGAAACTAGTTCGTCCAGCTGGATCTCCATTACTCCACTTTTGGGAATTATAATATATTTCGGCCATCGCAGATATTCCTATGACCTCACACATTAGGGCGCATCTATTATAGAAATATTTTCCCCACCATATGAAAACTTGCTCAGAGGGCCCTTTTCCATTTCCCGATGCAAACTTGAAGTCCCTTTTTGCAGTTCCTAGAGCTAAAAATTGTATTTTTTCGCGCCCTAACAACTATACAACATGCGTATATGCAGGTTGCACCATTACAACTCGAGTACATTGGGTTTTGTGCTCAAAATTAAAAAAATGGTGTCGGGTTTCCATGTCACGTCATGAGATCCATGATCCTTGACCTTCCATATACTGAAAACATTTCGACTTGGCCCTTCAGTTCCATTTGAAGGCTATAAATGGGCCATATCCAAGCTGTGGAAATGAAGAGAAGAATTCAACTTTGAGAGCAAAGTTACTCTTGAGAAATTATTCACTTCATATTGAGTCTGCATCCCTTTGTCCTTTTAAGTCTGAACACATTGTTCAACCCCCAAGCTCTTCCCTATTTGATGGAGAACCTCATTGTCTCTCTTATATGAGCTTACCTTTGGTGGAGGATTGAAGTGGTGGAGGCCCAACTGGAAGGGACATAGTTTCTTGGTTCCAAACGTGTCGACACGAAAGTTTGTCATTCATACACTTCTGTTGATTACAATTTAAATACTCTTTTCTCGTCCAATTAATGTCTTGCAAATATTTGAATTGTTGTTCCATGGGCATATTTGTTATGAATATTGATGGATTATGCTATTGAATGTGATAAATTTATATATTATGACCATATGCTTGTGTATCTTGGTTGTTGAGGACAAGTTGCAAGTGTATTGCTTTGAGTCAAGTGCTCAACGATGGACTTCATCGAACATCTAGACGAGGCAAGCTCTTAGTCCTATATTGTTCGCATATTTGATTATATAGAATACCTGATATTAGAGTTGATTTATGTAGTCATTTCTGTCTATTGTGGTTTAACCCATGCCATAGAGTGATTTTCATCGTAACAACCATCGTACAGGCACTGTGTACAAAACTTGCAATGGGAATGCCAATAGTTGCAAGAAAAACGAAAAAACTAAAACAATAATGGAATATCAAAAACAACTGACATAACTCGAAATACAAACCTCTTACTATTGCATTCACCGATAGGTGGAGTGGTGCCTTGTTGTAGTGCCCGTGCCTAGGAAAAACATCCATTCATTTCATGCATGTATTAAGTGGGTAATTTCCTATAGTTGTAGGATAGCTCAAAAATAAGAAACAAACTATAGGAAGGCCGGTCTGTGGGGGATTCATGGAGCTCACTGCTCGATACCTTCTAAATTCAAAATTGAAATACAAGAGACCATGTCTTGGGAGGTGATCCATTTGGGAGATCTCATTCCTTTCGTAATGTGATCCGTGATAACACAACCTGGTGGGTTAATGACAGTTTCTCAACATGAATGTTGGATGGGGTCGCCGAAAGTTTTAGCTACCAAAATATGTGCGCAAGCGGGTGGTGGCGGGATGACCATACTTCATTGATGTCTATAAGCATTTTGTTGACAGATTCTTAAAGAATCTCGAGCCGGGTGGATAGTGCCCGCCTTAACTGTTGATTGCACATTATAGGAGAATGAATTGTCTTAACTACAGTAAACAAGCATTTAATGGTTTATCAATAAATCCTTTGTGTTTGGTAATTTGATATACCTAGCATACTCTTAAACGGATAATAAAAATGTCCAAATTATTTAAGGATGTTCTCATTTTTTAAATTAAAGGTTGGTGACAATCTCAAAGTTATTTAAGGATGTTCTCATTTTTTAAGTATCACATCAGAGATATTTATTTTATTTTATTGAGGATTTAACAATTTATTAAAAACATGTAAAAAAAAATAGAAATTTTGTCAAGAAAAAAAAAATTACAATCTGATAGATAAATATATGGTTAAAAAAAAATTAGAAATTAATAAATATATAAGTAAGAATTTAGAATAAATACTTATTTTCTATCTAAAAATAATGTTAAAGTTGATTATCTATATGATTAGTCTTTTTTTAAATAACGTCTAATTAATAATGAAAGTTTTTATTAAACTAATTATAAATATCTACATCCAATCATTATTTATTTAAAATTTTGATATAATATATGAAAAATTTAAATTTGATATAATATATGAAAAATTTGATATGAGGTATACCATAACATTTTATAATATATTTATACTCTACATATTTAAATGTTCCATCTAAATATATATCTGAAATAGTGGAAACACATACCTTTATTACTCAATAACACATCAGTGCTCCCTCCCAACCTGGGAGTCATCTCTTCCTTTTTCAATAAGGGAGTCGTCTCCACGAGCTCCAACTTGAGTACACAAACTTTTTCATCTTGGACAAAGGCTTCACCAAAAAGTCTTCTTATCTGCTCATCTGTGGAGATATATATTGGAGAACCACTTTCACTTTTCTGGACTTCATCATGGAGAATGTAATTCTTGATCTCAATGTACTTCAGTCTTTCTGGAACACTGGTTTTCTCTGAAGGCTTCATATAGCTTTGATCAATGTAGTATATCATTGTTGGATTTGGATTCATATTTTGTTTCCTGCTAGCTCATAACATCGTGGCGGGGCTCAAACTAGAACATATCTATGAGAGTTTGTCATGGATTAGCAATCCATCATCCTGGATTTCTGAGTAACCATTCTGATATAATATATTTTTTATAGAAATCTTTTCACCACGCTTCTACTATGTATTGAAGGCTTTGCACCAAGTTGTTTGAATCCATACAAGATCTTCTTCCATCTGCATACAAGGGTCTCTTTCTAGTATACCTCAAAGCCTTTGAGGTTGCTCTACATCTAAACTACAACCTATGGATATTGCAGACGATATACTGGCTCATGTAGAGGTATGTTTGGTTTACAAGAAATCATCATAGTCTTCTCCCTCCATCTGGGAGAACCTCTAGTTCTAGATCTTCCAATGCTTTCATTCATAAGTCTTCCATACACTATTCTTCATCACAACTTTCAGTTCCTCTGCTTGATTTCTTTTAGTGAGTTTATACCAGGCTAGTAGTCTTGTGATTCTCGATACACTGACTAGTTGTTGTCTTTTTTTTCTCTCTTGGAATCTTCATGTTCTTCCTCATGTTTCTCTTTAGCTCTTGAGTTCATGGAGTTTTCTATAGATTCCATTCTTTGAAGATTCCAACTTCTTTTTGTCATCATAGGATCATGGATGTGGATGGAAAACCATGGATTACTTTAAGGCTTCTTTTCGAAGAAGACTTCTTCTGAAGTCACACTGAACATGTGTTGCTTTTCATGGTTGCTACCATAGATAGATACTTCATCATTTTCAATGGATCATATAATTTAGGATTAGCTCCCTCCTAATCCTTGCTTCATGCATGAATGCATGTTCTTATTTTGATAATATAATCGTCTCCCTCCATCTAGGAGAGTCCACGCTTCTGTTTGCATCCTTATTGTCCTCTGCAAAGTGTCACAAATATTTTTCCAATTTCCTCTTGATTGCTGACTTCTTTTCGTCTTTACTTCTTCTAGGTTTCTTCAAGATTGATTCTGATAATAAATTCCACATGAATTGTTACTAGGGGTTGTTGATGTACTTCATCCTTTCATGTGTATTGTCTGAATTGTAGCAATCATTATCTTGTTGTTCTTCCATAAATATAGTTTCTCTTTGAACATATTATCTTCTAAGAAATAGATATGCAAGATATGTACAAAAAACATGGTATGTACAAGAACTATGAAGAGTGTTGTTTACTTTGTCTTAGAAGAAGAAATTTGTTTCATCCTCCTTAATCTTCTTTGAAGGTTCCTTTTCTTCGACAATTGATGCTCCGTGTGTCTCCTTCCTTTTCTTCAACTCGGGACAATGATTCTTGTAGTGACCATACTTTCGACAGTTGAAGCATTGTATTTCTGACATATCTTTCTTTTGATATGGCTTCTTCTTTGAACCAAACTTCCTTTTGTTCCTGAAATTCTTCAATCTTGTTGTGAAGGATTGATCATCATATTTATTTTGAGGTTTCTCTTTTGCACTAATCGTTGATTCTTCTTGTGCACATCAAGTCCAAAGTTCTTCGAATGTAGGATACTCCTTCCTTGTGTTCATACTTGTGGTAAATGCATCCCATGTCTTGGGAAGACCATTGAGTACTATATTTACGAGTTCCTTCTATGAGATGATCTCTTCAATAGCTTGTAGTTGATCTCTTAACTGAGAGATCCTCACAAAGTATGATGTTATGTTGTCATCATCATTCATCTTCATGTCACGGAGCTCATTCTTCAGACTCATTACTTGTCCAATGTTTCTAACTGAGAAGAAGTTTGTTAGGGCATCATACATCTTCTTAGATGAGTCAATATGGGAGATGTAGGGTATCAAGTGGTATTTTATAGAGTCCACTATGATACTCATGGAATTGATTTCACTGTCTTAGAACTTATCCATAACTGCAACGTTCTGTGGTTCCTTCTCTCTTCCTTATTCAAACTCTGGTTCCACGATCTTTCCTTTCACAATATCCAACACTTTATTCTTGGCAAGGATGAGGTCAATCCTTATCTTCCACGCTCTGAAGCTAGAAGCCCCATCTAACTTATTTTCTAACTTCATAGAGTAAGTCATGGTTTCCTTGACTCAGTCAACCCTAGATTTGACCAAAAACTCAAACTTGACGTCTTGGCTTGTTGAGAGTACCAAGAGATGCATTAGGCTAGGGCGCACTAGTCTATCTGGAAATTAGGTCAATCCCTTCACTTAAGGTGCCTCAACGAGAGGATTAGGGTTTCTTCAACTGCACCTGCTAGTAACCCTAGTGACAGTGCTTTAGTAACTGCTCCTGCTAGAAACCCTAGCGATAGCTCTTCAACGAGCTTAGTATACTTATGGCTATGCTCCCTTCTAGTGGTTAGACTGAATGAAGGAGGTGTGGGCCCATAACCTGTTAGAATCTAATGGATGTGCTCATTTAACCATAGACAATATCACTATTGTCACCCAACCATAGGCCGAAGCCACCCCCGAGCACCTTAACCTTGACAAATAATCATTCCAGAAGAAAACCATAGGTTAGATAGCCAAACAAAGGGTGGCGCACCTTTCTCCAAGGATAGCGCACCAAGAAAGAGTTGATCAAAGAGTCTGAACCATAACGAAGAGATAGTTCAAGCCAAAACTGAAAATCTACTAGTTGCAACAACTACAACGACAACTCTCCTCCAAACTTGCGCACAAACTGGCCAATTGCAGTGCGCACAAGTGTTGCTTCTGCAGTTCTAAGAATGCCTGCCAGAATGAAGACTGGCCTCCTGTATTTATACTAAATCTGGCAAACTGCCTCGGTCGACTTCTCATTCTGGGTGCCTATTTACTCAGTATATAATATTTCCTTTAGTCGACTTCTTCTCTTGGAGGCTAATAACCTAATACAAGTTATCCTCTTGAGCCGAATTATCTTCTAGGGTTATTAGCCAACTAATTAGGGTTTCTTCTTGCTTCCCAGAATATTCTATTCTCGTCAGGTTTACACGTGGAGGTAAATACCTCCCGCAACTACCATAATATCAACACTTTCAAACTGAAAAGTCAATATAAAAAAGCCAAGTACTAAGAAGAAAAAGAGATTATTTTCTCTAACTTGAAATATTTTTCAATTTGACATGAAAGACATACTCTAATAGAAAACAAGCAAGGGTTGAAATCTATAAAAGAGATAACTAGCAAGTTGAAAAGGAAAAGACTAAAACTTCACACAAAAACCCAAACCCTAGGACAAGTTCTAATGCAACAAAGGAAATGTTTATTTGTCCAAATGTTTTGAAAATTAAGCACATCTAAATGATATATAAAAAATATATGGTTCTGTCCTAATCATACTAAAATAGAGAGATGCAATGAAACCAACATAAATCCTAAAAGTGGTAGTTATTAAGCACCCCTAGGGGCCCTTTTCTCAACCTACACTATTTCTTAAATAATTCATTACAATATAGTGTCATTAACCTAAAAGGATGAATGAACCCCATAAGAGCACTACTCGGGCCAAGAAAAAACCAAAAATGCCCAAAAAAATCAGTTTCGAGAACAATGCAAAATACCTCTTTTCCACGCTGACAGTGTAGAAACAAGCGACAATTTATGCACTAAACGAGGGAACCCCCCCCCCCCCCCCCCCC
>ML797908.1:45293-57269 GCA_009831015.1 Picea engelmannii
TTGTGTATAAATATCTCCTAAAATGCAATCAATTTGTCAAAGTCTAAAGTCACCAAAGTAATAAAACAAGAAAAAAAATGATCAAACAACAACACTATGTGCTTAGGTGGTACAACAAGTGGTTTCAAGTGTGTTTAATTAATAATGAAATGTTTCCTAATTGAATATTCTATCCTATCAAATAAAAATAATCTATCCTAAGAGATAAACTAATATCACTCAAACAAGCCTAAACTATGGAAAAATGGCCTTCCAAATGACTAGAATTAGAGGTGATGAAGTCCCCTATGTAGATGAGTGAAGGTACAAATGAGACAATTATAACTAGGAGACAAAGGATGATGAGATCCCAATGGCCCATATAAATATATCTTGAGTTCCCTCCTTCTCGAAAGATCCACCCAAGTAAGAAACCTAGTAGAATGGTCACTAAGCTACCTCTTCATCGATACATGCAATAGGTTTCCTTTCCTTCAATATGCAATCAAACAGTCAAGGGATCTTGAGTATTGAAAGAGATGGGAGTCTCAATCAAACCTATAATTCCAACTTTAGCATTATCCACTCCAAATATCACACCTATTGATAAATGGGACTTGACTGTATATGATAGAAATAATTTCAAGTTCCCTAAAAGTCAACCACTGTTTTAGATGTGAAATGGTTTTGGTGAATTGTTTGGATGCATATCCCCACAACCCTAACTTAAATACAAGATTTTTTTGGGCCCCAAGGAAAGATTTAATGTGTTAAGTTAGGAAAATTATTTTAAGGATGAACTTGGGTTCATGAACTAAGAATATGACTAAGGTGTCAAGTGGGTGCACAAGTGGTGTGATCGACTTCAAAAGACAATTCTTATAAATAAAAGTAGTTATAATATATGAGATATAAAATTGAAATACAAGCTAACTACTAATACAATTATTCAAGTACAGTAAACTTTTTCTTTATCTTAGTGAACTTTCAGAGGAGAAAGAAGCATGAAACAATTCAAATCTATAAAAAAAATCTTCTACTTCAACCAAACTAAGAACTAGGATAAATACGCATGTGATTTCTGTAAAAATCTAATGGATGTGCTCGTTTAACCATAGACAATATCACTATTTTCACCCAACCATAGGCCGAATCCACCCTCGAGCACCTTAACCTTGATAGAGAATCATTTCGAAAGAAAACCCTAGGCTAGATATCCAAACAAAGGGTTGCACACCTTTCTCCAAGGATAGCACACCAAGCAAGAGCTGATCAGAGATTCCAAACCATAACCAAGAGATAGTCCAAGACAAAACCGAAATCTGCTAGCTGCAACAGCTACAATGAAAACTCTCCTCCAAACTTGCACACAAACTGGCCAACTACAGTGCGCACAAGTGTTGCTTCTACAGTTCTGAGAATGCCTACTAGAATGAAGACTGGCCTCATGTATTTATACTAAATCTGGCAAACTGCCTGGGCCTACTTCTCATTCTGGGTGCCTATTTACTTAGTATATAATATTTCCTTTAACCGACTTCTTCTCTTGGAGGCTAATAACCTAATACAAGTTATCCTCTTGAGACGACTTATCTTCTAGGGTTATTAGCCAACTAATTAGGTTTTCTTCTTGCTTCACAGAATATTCTATTCTTGTCAGGTTTACACATGGAGGTAAATACCTCCCACAACTACCATAATATCAACACTCCCTCCTAGCTAGGGAGGTATTGAAGGTAATGGTCGTGACCACAAACATACCATTCACCCAGTAGCATCAACATAGGTGTATAAACTATCTCATGACTAGATCATGAGCACCATCATCACTATCAGTGTCATTAGCTACATCATCTCTCGAAACCATACTCCATCTGAGTAATCAGACATGATGTTGGATAAGTCACTCACTCCAGAGAGTGACACAAGAACCATTCTTCTAATCTAGACATATGTACTAGAAGAATAAATGTCTTGGACCATTTTCTATCTGGGAAATCTCTTTCCATTGATCATCCATCTAGCTAATTAAACATTTTCCAACACCACTGATAGTCTTCAAGGAAATCGGAACAATGGCATTCAATAGAACACAACTGTGTCTATCCATAGTAGTACACAACTACTATCCAGTGGTATACTACCACACCAAGTAGCACAAATATACTTGATCAGTGACATATAGTCATAATTAGTGGAACACATCCACCACAGTACTATACATCTATTGTCTGGAGACATACAGTCTCCATAACAATCATATCATTTGATATCAACCTGCACATAAAACATTGTTATGATATAAACTGAGTCATCTAGGTCATTCTTCCACTCACATCTATGAGATTTGGAAGAGCATCTTCCCTCAGAAGGTAAAACATCAATGATTAGCTATCTGGACTATTATTCTCAAGCAAGGAAGAATAATTGTACCAATTTCTGAGCCTAGACCATTCCCTATCCGAGCCATTCCTACGGCACTAAACAAAGTGCAACCTGGAGAGAATGAATCTGCCCTAGGGAATGCCTGTCCTTGATTGTTGAACATGGACCATTCACCTATCTGGTCCATTCCTCCGACACTAAACAAAGTGCAATCTATAGAGAATGAATCTGCCCTAGGAAATGACTGTACAGACCATTTCCAAAGGAAATGACTCTCTTGCACCAACCTCCAAAATTAACCATTCTTCAAAACTACTCACAGTTGTGAGCTTCGAAAGAATGGTTGTCCGACGAGGCAGACCAGTCTTCTTGACCACTACTAAGAGTGATTGTCAAGAAGAGAGACTATCCTAGACCATTCCCTATGTTAACCATAAGGGGAATCACTGTCTATGGTACATCAACAATCCATCGAACCATTTTCATTATGAAAATGACCGTTCGATCTAGAACATTTTCTGAACTGGAAAATGCCTGTCCGTTAGAAATCTCAAACCACTTTCCAAACTATAAAGGAACTTCTCATCCTGGACCATTTTTCGAACTTGAAAAATGACTATCCATAAATCAATAACATATCAGTGCTCCCTCCCAACCTAGGAGTCATCTCTTCCTTTTTCAATAAGGGAGTCATCTCCATGAGATCCAACTTGAGTACACAAACTTTTTCATCTTGGACAGAGGCTTCACCAAAAATTATTCTTATCTGCTCATCTGTGGAGATATATATTGGAGAACCACTTTCACTTTTCTAGACTTCATCTCGGAGAGTGTAATGCTTGATCTCAATGTACTTCAGTCTTTATGGAACACTGGTTTTCTCTGAAGGCTTCATATAGCGCTGATCAATGTAGTATATCATTGTTGGATGCATCTTTTGTTTCCTGCTAGCTCATAACATCGTGGCGGGGCTCAAACTGGAACATATCTATGAGAGTTTGTCATGGATTAGCAATCCATCATCCTGGATTTCTGAGTAACCATTCTAATAATATCTCTGTTATAGAAACCTTTTCACCACGCTTTTGTTGTGTATTGAAGGCTTTACACCAAGTTGTTTGAATCCATACAAGATCTTCTTCCATTTTTATACAAGGGTCTCTTTCTAGTATACCTCAAAGCCTTTGAGGTTTCTCTACATGTAAACTCCAGCCTATGGATACTGCGGACGATATAATGGCTCATGTAGAGGTATGTCTGGTTTACAAGAAATCATCATAGTCTTGTCCCTCCATTTGGGAAAACCTCTAGTTCTGGATATTCCAATGCTTTCATTCATAAGTCTTCCATACACTGTTCTTGATCACAACTTTCAGTTCCTCTGCTTGATTTCTTTTAGTGAGTTCATACTAGGCTGGTAGTCTTGTGATTCTCGATACACTAACTAGTTGTTCTGTCTTTTCTTTCTCTCTTGGAATCTTCATGTTCTTCCTCGTGTTTCTCTTTAGCTCTTGAGTTCATGGAGTTTTCTATAGATTCCATGCTTTGAAGATTCCAACTTATTTCTTTCATCATAGGATCATGGATGTGGATGGACAACCAGGGATTACTTTAAGGCTTCTTTTGAAGTCGCACTGAACATGTGCTTTTTTTCATGGTTGCTACCATGGATAGATACTTCATCATTTTCAATGGATCATATAATTTAGGATTAGCTCCCTCCTAATAATTGTTTCATGCATGAATGCATGTTCTTCTTTTGATAATATAATCGTCTCCCTCCATCTAGGAGAGTCCACGCTCTGTTTGCATCCTTATTGCCTTCTGCAAAGTGTCACAAATATTTTTCCAATTTCCTCTTGATTGCTGACTTCTTTTCATCTTTACTTCTTCTAGGTTTCTTCAAGATTGATTCGAATACTAACTTTCACATGAATTGTTACCAGGGGTTGTTGATGTACTTCATCCTTTCATGTGTATTGTCTGAATTGTAGCAATCCTTATCTTGTTGTTCTTCCATAAATATAGTTTTTGTTTGAACATATTATCTTCTAAGAAATAGATATGCAAGATATGTACAAAAAACATGGTATGTACAAGAACTATGAAGAGTGTTGTTTACCTTGTCTTAGAAGAAGAAGTCTATTTCAGCCTCCTTAATCTTCTTTTAAGGTTCCTTTTCTTCGACAATTGATGTTTCGTGTGTCTCCTTCCTTTTCTTCAGCTTGGGACAATGATTCTTGTAATGGCCATACTTTCGACAGTTGAAGCATTGTATTTCTGACATATCTTTCTCTTTATATGGCTTCTTCTTTGAACCAAACTTCATTTTGTTCCTGAAATTCTTGAATCTTGCTATGAAGGCTTGATCATCGTATTTATTTTGAGGTTTATCTTTTGCACTAATCCTTGATTCTTCTTATGCACATCAAGTCCAAAGTTCTTTGAATGTAGGATACTCCTTCCTTGTGTTCATACTTGTGGCAAATGCATCCCATGTCTTGGGAAGACCGTTGAGTACTATATTTACCAGTTCCTTATCTGAGATGATCTCTTCAATATCTTGTAGTTGATCTTTTAACTGAGAGATCCTCACAAAGTATGATGTTATGTTGTCATCATCATTCATCTTAATGTCACGGAGCTCATTCTTCAGACTCATTACTTGTACAATGTTTTTGACTGAGAAGAGGTTTGTTAGGGCATCATACATCTTCTTAGATGAGTCAATATGGGAGATGTAGGGTATCAAATGGTATTTTATAGAGTCCACTATGATACTCATGGAATTGATGTCACTGTCTTAGAACTTCTCCATAACTGCAACGTTCTATGGTTCCTTCTCTTTTCCTTCTTCAAACTCTGGTTCCACAATATTTCCTTTCACAATATCCAACACTTTATGCTTGGCAAGGATGAGGTAAATCCTTGTATTCCATGCTCTGAAGCTAGAAGCCCCATCTAACTTGTTTTCTGACTTCATAGAGTAAGTCATGGTTGCCTTGACTCGGTCAACCCTAGATTTGACCAAAAACTCAAACTTGACGTCTTGGCTTGTTGAGAGTACCAGAAGATGCGCTAGGCTAGGGCGCACTAGTCTATCTGGAAATTAGGTCAATCCCTTCACTTAAGGCGCCTCAACGAGAGGATTAGGGTTTCTGCAACTGCACCTACTAGTAACCCTAGTGACAGTGCTTTAGTAACTGCTCCTACTATAAGCCCTAGTGACAGTTCTTCAATGAGCTTAGTATCCTTATGGATATGCTCCCTTCCAGTGGTTAGACTGAATAAAGGAGGTGTGGGTCCATAACCTGTTAGAATCTAATAGATGTGCTCATTTAACCATAGACAATATCACTATCTTCACCCAACCATAGGCCGAATCCACCCCCGAGCACCTTAACCTTGACAAAGAATCATTCCGGAAGAAAACCATAGGATAGATAACCAAACAAAGGGTGGGGCACCTTTCTCCAAGGATAGCGCACCAAGAAAGATCTGATCAGAGATTCCAAACCATAACCAAGAGATAGTCCAAGCCAAAACCAAAATCTGCTAGCTGCAACAACTACAATGACAACTCTCCTCCAAACTTGCGCACAAACTAGCCAACTACAGTGCGCACAACTGTTGCTTATGAAGTTCTGAGAATGCCTGCTAGAATGAAGACTGGCCTCCTGTATTTATACTAAATCTGGCAAACTGTCTGGGCTAACTTCTCATTCTAGGTGCCTATTTACTTAGTATATAATATTTCCTTTAGTCGACTTCTTCTCTTGGAGGCTAATAACCTAATACAAGTTATCCTCTTGAGCCGAATTATCTTCTAGGGTTATTAGCCAACTAATTATGGTTTCTTCTTGCTTCCCGGAATATTCTATTCTCGTCAGGTTTACACGTGCAGGTAAATACCTCCCGCAGCTACCATAATATCAACACTTTCAAACTGAAAAGTCAATATAAAAAAGCCAAGTACTAAGAAGATAAAGAGATTATTTTCTCTAACTTGAAATATTTTTCAATTTTAAATGAAAGACATACTCTAATAGAAAACAAGCATGGGTTGAAATCTATAAAAGAGATAACTAGCAAGTTGAAAAGGAAAAGACTAAAACTTCACACAAAAACCCAAACTCCAAGACAAGTTCTAATGCAACAAAGGAAATATTTATTTGTCCAAATATTTTGAAAATTAAGCACATCTAAATGATATATAAAAAATATATGGTTTTTTCCTAATCATACTGAAATATAGAGATGCAATGAAACCAACATAAATCCTAAAAGTGGTAGTTATTAAGCACCCCTAGGGGCCCTTTTCTCAACCTACATTATTTCTTAAATAATTCATTACAATATAGTGTCATTAACCTAAACGGATGAATGAACCCCATAAGAGCACTACTCGGGCCAAGAAAAAACCAAAAATGCCAAAAAAAATCAGTTTCGAGAACAATGCAAAATACCTCTTTTCAAATAAAAGATAACTAAACTAGTAAAAACAATATAGTAATCTCCTACATTTCAATAGTTCATTATATTCATTAATCTTCTTGTTCTTCATCAAAATCAAAATCATAATCTCTGGGATTTGAATCGTTGTAGAAAGGATTGGCCATAACAACATCATCATCAACTTCTTTAGCTTCTTTGTCTAACACATCTACCTACTCCTAATCTAAATTATCTTCAGTTTCTTGAGCTAAGACATCTACTTGCTCCTAATCTACATCATCTTCAACTTCTTCATCTGACACACATATATTCTCCTCTACATCATCTTGTTCATTTTATTTATTATCATCTTATTCTGGTACAATATAATTTAGAGACATTCCCGTGGCTTATACCTATAAAACATATGACCAACTTGCTTTATTTGGCACCTATGAATAAAATACTTCCTCACACTAAATCATAAGGCATAAGGCTTGGTACCCAACTCAAATAACCTTCTATTAATAATGGTAAATCCATTATCATGCTCAATAATAGTTCTATCAGAATGACATCCATACATTTGTAACATGTATCAATAGACCTTGAAGCAAACAACTTTGAAGGATTTCAATTCTAACTAGAGTATATCTTCTAGGTAGCCATAGTATCTATTTTCATATACTTCTAAATACCTATAAATTTTAGAGGAAACATTAGTAACCTAGAAAACTATAGTTATCCCTTAATAAAAGGTTTTCTCCTTCTCACCAATTGGTTTATGTGAATTTTCCTACCATTTCACAACATAGCCTTGTGGTTTTTCACTTGGGCCAATATACTCCATATGTTAAAAATGCAATATTGTCAATTATCAAACAAATTTAGATCAACTACCTAATATTTCGAGGAAAGAAGAACACAAGAACATACAATATTTGAAAAAAATTAAAAACACTACAAGGAAAACACCTTGTACGAGAGGCTTTTGTGAAGGAATTTAGTATTATAAAATTTGAATTTTTAAAAAAAAAAAACTCCACTACAACCTCTTCTATTTGAATATAATGTTTTAACATATGTTCCATTAAAATAATACTATTTAAAAAAAAAAAAAAAACTTAATACTCATAAATTAAATTATAATAATATTTTATTGTATGATCCTCATCCATCCATCCACCCACCGGTTCCCCAATATGATATTTTATAGGTATAACATTAAAATTAATAAAATATTGTTTAAAATATAAAAGATTAATACTCATAAATTAAATTATAATAATATTTTATTGTATGATCATTATCCATCCTCCAGTTCCTCAATATGATATTTTATGGGGTGATCCTAGATGAGTTTAAAGAGTTTATAATAACAATGATTTGCGGTAGTTGTTAGGTCCCTATGTTATGGTGGATTGTTATGGTGGATTGTTATGGTGGATTTGTGGTAGTTGTTAATTGTTAGTAAGTCAAAAGAAGAATTTTCAATATCTTATCACTTGGTAATTATCACTTAGTAGTTGTACCAAATAGGTGATTAGATATATTCAATAAACATTGCATATAAAATCGAAATATTTAGTTTAATATAATTAATATAATTAACAAATTTATAAATAAAAAACAATTTTTTTTTATGTTATATAAAAAAATATTATTTAAAAAAATAATAATAAAAAAAAATATATATATATATAATTAACAAAATTTTATTCAATTTTCTAATATTCATTTAATTTTTTTTTCTATGGATCCCAGTTTCCCCTATTATGTGGAAACGCTTCGCAATCCCGAGTTTTACGCTCAAGGGATTTAAATATGTTTGTTTATTTTCTGAAATCAAGTAATGTTGATATTTATTTTTAAATAAATAATAGTTTTATTAATTTTATTTTAAAGATATTTTTTAAATGAACAATTATTATTATTATTATTTTATATTAATTATATAATTATATGATTAATAATTTAATATTCACTATTAAGTGAAAACTTAAAATATTTAAATTTGGAAAAAAAATAAAATATACATTATTCATAATATACTTATTCATAATATACACTGATACTTAATAATTTGGTTATCATGGATGAAGTCTTAAATATCATCCACCAATTCCACTAATATAGTATTTTATGATAAGAAATGAAGGTTTAAAGAGTTTATAAGAGTCATGACAGGAGTTAAGGTAATTAGATTGTGATGGTTTTGTTGTAGTTATTTATTGTCATTAAGTTTTAAAATGTGGTAAGTTTTAAAAACGGTCCCTCAAATCTAATCATCTGGTTGTTACATTCATATAGATTTTGGATGGGATTTTAATGGATTTATGAAGATAGTGATTTTAGTTAGGATGATCACTAAATTGTGATGGTTTTGTAATAGTTGTATATTACAACTAGTTTTTAATAAAAGTTAGTACTGATACTTTATATATTCATATATTGTGATGAAGGACAATGCACATCAATATGTCATTTCACTATACATTCAATGAATCATAATGTTTTGTTTGATTATGAAAATAATTCAATACATTCAATGAATCACAATGTTTTGTTTGATTATGAAAATAATTGCATGGAATAAATTAGATGCACTCTACAATATTTTGTTTGTTTATGCAAATAATTGAACTAAGTAAATTAGATCACTTTACAATATTTTGTTTGTTTCTATAAATAATTAAACTAAATAAATTAACTCCACTTTATAATTTAATAAAATGTGTCATAATCTTAAATCAATAAGTTAAAATTAAAAAATAAGAATAATATATGAAAATAAATATATCCATCATCAAATATTAAAAACCACCTTAATATCAATTACATTTTTATAATAATATAAAAAACCACCTTAATACCAATCTATCATTAAACCTCCATACTAAATACCATCTCAATATTAATCACTTAAAGTCTATCAATAAATTTTGACTTTGATAACAAAAAAATCACCTCAATATCATGTTAAAAATCACTTTAATTTAATAATAATAATAATAACCACTTCAATATCATATTTCAATTTGAAAATAAAAATAAAAACCACTTCATATCATATTTGGAAATAATGATAGATCATATTTGGAAATAATGATAGAATGTAAGTCATTGATTTATGTGATCTTTAGATTTCATATGAAGTGATTTAAAACATATCATAATATGTGCAAGACATTAAAAACTTTATATGATAATTAATAGTAAATATATCATATTTGAAAATAATGATAGAATATAAGTCATTGATTTATGTGATCTTTAAGAGTAAAGATTTCATATGAAGTGATTTAGAACCTATCATAATATGTGCAAGACATTGAAAACTTTATATGATAATTAATAGTAAATATTTCATTTGAAGTATGTAATGTGAATATTTTATTTTAATTTTTGAAAAGTAAATTTATAATTTTTTTTTATATAATTTAAAAATATTTATATTTTTTAAATTATATTAACATTTAATTATGATAAATTTTATTTAATTTTAAAATGTTTATAATTTTAAAATATTATTATATTTATTAACATTTATAAATATAAATTTTAAAATAATTAACCACATTATAAATTTATAAAAGTTAAAATATCGAATTTATAATTACACAAAAGTTTAAAATATGAAAAAAAGAAAAATTTATATTAATTTTCATGAAAATTTATCATTTTAATCTATCCACTTTATACAAATATAACACATCTTGTGGAATGCATGTAGCTTCTTTGACCTCAACAAGGCGACTCACATGATTCATTCATACCAAGAATTGGACATCTCTGAATGATGTAGGTCTACATGGGGTGCAGTGTCCACCAGAATGAAACCTAGGCGATCAATATGCAGCCTATTGTAGAGAGTCTTTAAGACTGTAGTAGGTGGTATATACATAGTATATTAGCTGTAGCAGTCTTAAAGACTCTACAATAGGCTGCATATTGATATACAACAGGTTGCATATTGATAGCCATGAAACCTATATAACAGGTTGCATATTGATCGCCATGAAACCTATAGGCTGAGCATACATTGAATTTAATTCAGTTCATCTCAATCTTAAAGACCCTGCAGCAGACTGCATATTGATTACCATGAAGCAGGCTGCATATTGATCACTATAAAACACTGCAGCAGACTGCATATTGATAACCAAGCAGGCTGCATATTGATCGCCATGAAACCTATAGGCTGAGTATGCATTGAATTCAATTCAAGTCGTCGAGTTCACACAAGGCGGAAGGAAGATACGAAAGAATAAGGAAGATCTTTCGTATGATGAGCGCAGAAGGGAAACAACACTTAGTTCCAGAGGCCAAATGGCCGTGTGGTGTCCTGGCCCTAGCACAGTTTCATTTCCCTCCGGTTAAGGAAAGGGAGCAGGTGGGTTCAGGAGTCGAGACGCCTAGCTTTCTGCTGCTGCCCCTGCAATTTACTGACTCACTAAATAATATAAATGTAATGCTTTTGTACTCCCTACTATGATTTCCCATATGAGTCTAGTGTGATACATTAAGTGGGACCTCTCGTTGATAAAACTATGGGAGAATGCAAGTTACCTCCCTCTCTCCCGGAAGCCCGAGTTCAGCTAATTCCATGCCCTAGTTGGGCTTTCACAAAGGACTGACTTCGGTGGAATTTTAGGTGTAGAGGTCCAGACAAAGCATAGGATAGCAACTGCCTTAAGGTAGCCTGTCTCCTTGCCATATAAAACGATGATGCCATTATGTCTTGTATGACTGTTGAAATCAGGAAGTGGATTTTCATTTGATAGTAATCGGCCCTTTGATTGCTATAATATTCTTCGTTGGCTCTTGGAGGATACTGAGCTTAAAGTCCCAGCAAGGAGCTGCGATGAATACTAGAATTTATGATCAAATATTCATGAATCGAACCATGGCAGAATGCACATGGGCTAATCGCAATAATTGCCATTTTGATATTTCCGATCATAGGGTTTTGGGGGAAGCAAATGGGCTGCTAGCATTAATGGATTCTAATTTCACGACCGGCACTTCAGCCTTAAATGGCACAGAGGTTAACAGAAATCTGAATACAGAGCTCGTTCATGAAGTCACAAGGTCGCAATATGGGAACGATATTTGTGGAGGAAGCATTCGCAGCCGAAGTGATCAGCCATATTCGTGTGCCTGGAATGCTGCCCATCC